>JAQQPU010016176.1:0-20252 GCA_029168905.1 Artemia sp. Kazakhstan ARC1039
AAATAATTTCGTTTGGAAGAACATAAGTATTATTGTATGTGTGAATGCAAATTCTGGAGAATTTTGATCTTCTACATAACTGAAGCCATCACAACATCTAAAATGGATTTTCTTATCGATAAATACATTACATATATTTGTTTAAATACATTGAAGTACTTCATAGAAATAGAAAAAGAACATAACACCATTTAAAATTTCTGAAAACTAAGTTCCTTGCAGTATTTGCCACCCCAAAGAAATTTCCTGGCGGGGCTGATAATGAACTGCCTTGCCTTTTTTCACCTCTATGCTGGTAGAAATGGGAATGTAACATTTTTGCTGTATAGCGAAACAATTTAATTAATTCCAACCCCCCTACCTCTTTCAACATTTATCTGAAGCCTCGTGAAGAGTAAGCAGTTTGTCCATTAAAATGTACTTTTTAGGAATCTACCCTACCCCCACCTAAACAATGACTCACCCCTCTCATAATAGCTGATCCGCATTTACAGATTGCCAAACATGCCACCGTGTGGCATTGCTTCTTTTATAACTGGAAAGCCAAAAATATAGTTATTCATACTTTTAAATCAATTAGCTTCTCAGAATTTTAAATTGATTGCAAATTCATCCTCTTCGGGGTAAATTCGTAGTTTTGGGCCCTAAAATAGCAAGAAAACAAGACTTTCCCCTTGTCCAATCTTAAAAAGGAGCTTTAAATTTACGTTTGAATGAGCTCCCTCCCAGTTATCTTGGACCTTTGGTTTGATGCAATCATCCTTGCGAAAAACTAAACAAATAACCATGCATCGACGATATTGCTTCTGAAAGAAAAAAAAGCGAAATTCCACATTTTGAAGATTGGAGCTTGAAACCTCTACGGTAGGGGTCTCTTATATGATGTATCTAATAAAAAGCTTTTTAATAAGATCGCTTGTTGTTGTTGTTTTTTTTGGGGGGGGGGGGTCCCTTTTTTTAAATGAGGCCAATTTTCTCAGATTTTTTTTTTTGTTTGGTACGTAACAATAAACTGAAAGAATTTTAAATATTTAGAATTAGCATAAAAAGCCAATACTGCCGGTGTAGCAATTGTCATGAGAATTAAATTTTTAGTTATGGTGAATATTGGTCCAAGTCACTTTTTACCTCCAGTTTTTTTCGCAAACTATTTGATAAGATTCTCTTGTGACAAAATTTTTTTATGCAGGCAGGATGATTTTTGATTATCTCTACTCCTTATGTAAACTATTCTAAGGCGTAGGAAATTGTATAAAGACAAGTCTACATCTGTTATAATCTACGAAAGCAATCTTTCTGTAATTTTGGTTTAAGTTTGATTTTCTTTTAAAATTAAATGCATAATAATTAAATATATTATTGATTAAACAAATTGATCCTTTTGCCGGGAATCCTTGCGGTTTAAAATTTACTGTATTTTGTTTCATTTTGCAGGCAATTTAATTACTCTTTTTATTTGAGGGTTCTTTACTAAAAGTATTTAAAAATAAACTTATTCCTACGACGAAAAGCCTGAAATATATTCCTTGTCACCCAACCACCAGTGATATTTGGCGTTTGCCCCCCCCCCTGGAAAATTTTCTGCCGGCGCCCTTGGTTTTACCCCTTTTCAGTATGACGTAAAAATAAAAGTCCAAAACAGAGATAAAATCCTTTTTAATAGACCGTGTATAATAAATTTCACAAAAAATACCAGATATTTCGGTCACATATACAGTGACCGTCATCAGTAGTAAAACTTACTACTGTTTAGAGTTTAGACTTACTAGTAAAGAGTTTAGTTTTACTTGAGTTTAGCCTAACGCAGACCTCACGAGGTGACAACGAAAGTTTTTTTTCTTAATTTATGTCGCATATTTAGAAGAGGAGGCATTGACTTGGTAATTTCCTAAGCTGAAGACAGGCTCTCGTGGAATATTTTTTCAGTGGGTAGGAGGATAAAATAACAGTTCAAAATAGGGATGAAATCCTTTTTTAATAGATAGTGTATAATAAATTTCACAAAAAATAACAGATGACGGTCACTACTCAGATGACGGTTTTACTACTGATGACGGTTACTGTATATGTGACCGAAATATCTGGTATTTTTTGTGAAATTTATTATACACGGTCTATTAAAAAGGATTTTATCCCTATTTTGGACTTTTATTTTATCGTCGTGGAAAGGCAGTGTGGTCTCCGAAATTATATAAGTATGACATAATTTCTTATTTTGACTAACCATGTGACGTCATGAGAACAAATGGGAACTAGTTGTGACAAGCATAAAAAAGGAAAAGGAAATGATACCCTTAGAATATTCTTCGAAGCTAATATAGTCATAATTTAGCTTTATTTAAAAAAAAAGTCTGGTGGATCAGAATTGTAGGTTTTGAGTAAATTAAAAAAAAAATATTTGGTGTTCCAGGATTTCAATTAGTTAGTTATATTCTCCAGTGTTGCCGTTAGGTCTTTTGGAGCTTATTGCAACCTCAGTTTTGCTATTATTACAAACTAGAGAATTGTATTTATGTTATCCATTAAATTGAAGCTTATTGTGAGGTGTCTCTATGGTGACAAATGTGATATCTCTGAGAACGGTGTTCCTATGATTAAGTTTTCGACGCGATTTATCCTATAATATATCACTGACAGGAAAAAGCTTTCGGCTTTTTCTTTTTTAGTAAAGACCGAACCCCAGTTGTAACTGACGTCGTCATCTAGTTTTACTTTTAACGTCATTTAAGGTCGTAAGCTACGATTTTAAGCTACGTCATTCATCATCTTGTATACAAAGATGCAGTTTTTGTCAAAAAATGTATTTAACATAAATATTATGCTTTTTTAATTACAAAAACACTTAGGTGTAGCAATTTCCTTCAAAATAATCCTTCAAACAGCTCTCTTTGATGTCCCAGTGCCCTACTAGCAGCGAAGAAAATGGTAAAAAGATGGCAGATCAGTGCTACCCGCACAAAAAAGTGATTTCTCTTGTTGTTTAATTGAGGGAACTGTAAGTTTGCTGTTTAAGATTTTTGGCCATGGTGATTCCAATGATGTTCGCCTACTTTTTGTTTTGATCTGATAACATTTCTTAGGGGGTTTTGGGCTATTTTTTGAAACGTACTTAAATTTATTTTCAAAATAACATTTTTAATTAAGACTAATTTGATTTTGGTTACTATTCTGAAGTCTGTTAAAAATGGCAATTGTTTCTCACCTGTCAGTTTTTTTTTAACACGTTTAAGTGTTTGATACTATGTGCCGTAGTTTGTTCCTTAATAGGCTGCCGCTGGAACTTAATAAGTTCCTTAATAGGCTGCCGCTGCCGCTGGAATATTTTTAGCGACCAACTGGCTTTTTAACTACCAAAACGATATTTTTATCTTGGCTGCCCCCTTTGAAAAAAATTTGTAAAGAACGACACCAAGCCCTTAGCAACCGAAATTTAAAAACGTTTTTTGAAAAAAAATGTATCAAGCGAGGAAGAATCCCTATTTAAACCAGATTTAGGAATAGTAACTATTATTTCTATTAATATTAATTCAAGAAGTTTAGTGCAAAAACAAATTTATGGAAATGTAAAAAAAAAAAAAAATTGCCAGAACTCTCCAAAAATGGTGTCAGATTAGAATGAAAACGATGCCATTGAAATCGCTGTAGTTAAAAACTCTATTCAAGATAATAAAAGTCTTCCATCTCGACTAACAAGGAAAAACACTTTTTTCGTAGGGGAGACTGGATCGGCAGGTTTTGGCTCTTTTTTATTCTCCAGGAATTTATTCAAGCGATAAGAAATTACTGAGTATGCCAAAGCAAAGGTAACTCCTTCAATACTATCCTTGAAAATGACAATTAGAAATACTCCACCACTGTTCCACCTGGATGCCTCTCTATCCAAGTGGTCTAAAGTGCCGAACCTGGGCAACCCCGTTACTGGTTTGGCCGTCTCTGGCTTACGTTCGGCCACCTGACTTGTTTTCCGGCTACAAAATTATGAAAGAATATGATTAGTGTAAAAAAACTACAGAATCAACTTCAGTAAGGTTGAAAAAAACTAAAGAGTATTAATTTCAAATTATAAGTTGACTGATCAACACCAAAAGTAAGCCGCTTCAATAATCTTGATGTTCCACCTGTTACTGGTGACAGTTTCATTTCAACTTCTGTCTTTAAGACACTATCCGTCTCGTTAGTTAGCGCTAAGTCTCTTACTCAAGTCTCCTTCAGAAAGTGGACCTTAAGTTCTTCAGTTGCTACTTTTTTGATAATGATAACATAGTGAACAGGGTTCCCTTTCTTGCTCTTCAGCTCAGCCAGAATGTAATCGCCAGCCTTGACTTCCTCAGTGTCAAATTGGAAGTTGCTGGTAGGGGGCTCGTCTTCAAAGCCCATACTGGAGTCTGAAGAGTTGTTGTATATGGGCTTATCTACGTCAGGATCATCACTCCAATTGCAACTTTTGTTACGAGAAACACACCTTTTGCTTTTTAGCCTTTTTACTTCTCTGACTTTCTTCCTTCCCAGGACTAGAGCTTTCATGGCAGATACAGCTTTTATCCCAGCAGTAATGCGTTCTTTCACAGGGGTGTCAGTGAGCACCTCTGACTTTTTCTTATTTTTTCCTGTTGAATTTTCTTGTTTAGTCTTTTGGAAAGGGGTTTGCATGGACAATCTCTTTCAACGAATCATCTGGAGACGTTTACTCCTCATTTAGAGACAGAACCTGTTTTGCGTCCGTTTCGGACTTTATGTTAAAGAAGGAGTCTAAATGTCCCACAGGACTTGAGCTGAGCATAGAACTTCCCTGGTAAGTGCTTTACTTGATCTGGTAGGCATTCTGTATGAGACACGTATAACAAGAGGAACTCATAATCCTTGAAGACATCTCTGTGGTGGGATGGACCCCACTTGCTCTGAATTCACTGATTGTATTCTAAGGAGTGAAAGCCTTTGGATATGCTTTTCCCAGCAGCTCAGCTATGTAATATGCTGATATAGTTTTACATTTATGGACAGTCAGAAAACTTAACAAATTACATGAATAAATAATTTTCTAAACTGGCCGACGAGGAGCAGGGCTCGATGTGTCGGCCAAAAACATAAAATAACAAATAAAGCATATCAATAATGAAAAAAAAACACACATGGTAGGAGATAACAGAGGAGGCCACCCCAGCGCGAGAACACCACAACAAACTTCATACTAAAATCCAAATTCACCAATCCCAACATCCAGGCAAAGAACAATTTTTGAAATATGTTTTTTCAAAGAAAATCGGCTCTTAAATCTTGGGGACACATCTATTAAATTAAATTTATTTGCAATATGAGGAATCTGGTATCTGATTGAGAATCTAGCTGTTTCAGATTTAATTGGGGGAAGGCGATACTTCTTGGAGCAGACGTGGTGGGCAGGAGAAATGGGAGTCTCAATTACACCCAGATCGTGGAAATAATTTGCCGAAGATTGGATATCATAATACCACATTGCTGTATGCAGGTCTTTCAGTTGTTTGATATTAAGTATATTGAGATAAAGATATAAAGTTTGGGTTTCTGAAAGATTTTGAAGCCTCACTGGACGATGAACAAAAGTACCCAGGATTCTAACCGCCTTATTTTCAATTATCTGAAGAGGTTGGAGATGGACCATAAATGTGTTGAGGTATATTACAGGGCAATATTTAAAATATGATTCAATTAGAGAATGATATAAAATTTTAAGGATGGAAAAAGGAAAAACATGTTTCATTCTATGAAGGCAACCTAAGTTATGGGCAAGTTTCAATCTCAAATAATCAGAATGCTTACGGAAAGATAAAAGCTCATCAAGAATAATCCCAAGGTAACGAAATGAATTTACTCTTTTTATCCTACTTTGATTTACAATTAACTCTTCTATGGTAATTTTATCTACTGCCCGCTGTGACCGCCCAAAAATCATGAATTCAGTTTTAGAAAAGTTCGGAGCCAGGTAGTTACATGCAAACCATTTGTTCAAAGAATTTATTGTTGTCACCATATTCTCAGCCAACAAAGTTGGGGATTTAGCTTTTACTGTCACCGCCGTATCATCTGCAAAAATTACTGCTAAACTACTATCTTGGGGTAAAGACCTCGAAAGGTCATTTATATAAATCAAAAATAGTAATGGCCCTAATACCGATCCCTGGGGGACTCTAATATCATCAATAACAATATGGCTTGACAGGTGCCCATTTACTTCTACCTGAATTTTTCGACCATGCAAGTAAGATTTTTTTTAGATCTAGGCCTTTACCTCTAATACCTGCATTATTAATTTTCTCCAATAAAATTTCATGGTTTAGCCTATCAAGTGCCTTTTTTATATCATAGAAAAGAGTAGATACATGATTTTCATCATTTAATGAATCATTAATCTCCAAAATTAGCGCTGCAATAGCTTGTTCAGTAGAATGACCCGCCCTGAATCCAAACTGATTTTTATTAAATAAATTCCTTTTATCAAAATACGAGACAATTCTTTTTTGAATAATTTTTTCAATAACCTTAGATATAGGGGAAAGAATAGCTATTGGGCGATAGTTATCTGTCTTATCACCTTTCTTATGAATTGGAATAACTCGTGCAGATTTCCATACTTCCGGAAAGATCCCTGATTACATAGATGCATTTAAAATATGAAGCAACGGGACGTGGATTACACATGCAAGTTCTTTCAGAATATTTGTGGAGAGCCCATTTAGACCTAGAGAATTACCACTCTTTAGATTCATAATTACTTTCTGGAACTCACCGAAAGTGACAGGGGCCAGGAACGTACTGGAATTTTCGGATGGCGGGAGATATTCTTTATATGAATGAGATGGAGATTCAGGGGATTCCAGTTAAACGGTAGAACTAATATGAGAAAAATAATGACAAAAATATTCTGCAACAACATCCTTCCCCTTCAACTCAACACCATTTTCATTTATGATCACTTCAGGATGTGGATTTTTAATATTGTTTCCAAATTTTTCCTTAATTAACTTCCATGTAGTCCGAGGTGAATCAGATTTTTTAAATACATTGTCATAATACATTTTTTTCACTTGTTCTGAGAGTTTTAACTAGCAATTTTTTTTAATTTTTGAATCGCTATACATTTTGAGCTGAGGGGTATTTCATTTTTATCTTATACAGTCTATTTTTTTCCTTGATAGATTTTAGAAGTGATGGACGTATTCAAGGTTGTTTGGGTGAGGTTTCTTTTTCGGGTTTGTAGTTTTGAATTGGCAATGAAGGTCCAGTTTGTCATTCAAAATTCGATAAAATATATTTAAAGATATGTTGGGGTCATTCTCATTAATAGCTTCACTCCATCCTACATCGCTAAGATAAGATTTCAATTCATTCATATTTGCTTCTGAAAAGTTTCTCCTCTTCATATGATTTTCTTTATTGACTATCTTTTGCGCTTTGAAATCAGACATTAAAATACAATGGTCAGATGTATCCTCCATAACCACGAATGTAGCCTCACAAGGATAAGGTGCAAAAATATTATCAATCAGAGAAAAAGAAGAATTTGTTATGCGTGTCGGAATAAAAAATACTGGGTTCATACCATGAGAAAGGTTACGTTCGAAAAACTGAAGGACATGTCGGTCGATTCCTTGCTGTCTAGATGGGAGACATCCCATTAAATCAATATTGAAGTCCCCAAGCATTAAAAATGGCATTCGAAGATTTGATATCACACTTAACATATTTTCAAATTTATCAATAGAATCTGCCTTATTTGATGAGGGAGGACGATAAATTACAGCAATTAAAAGTTTATCATTATTTGGTAAAAAACATTCAACAATACAGCTTTCGAAAATCATCTCCGTATTCAAATATAAAAATTCTTCTTTCAGTCGTGCCGGAATATAATTTTTAACCAGTATTGCTAAACCACCTTGCTTTTGTTGAGTTCTACTTACGTGAAAAAATTGGAAATCACTAATATTAATTTTTTTTTGCCGAAATTTCATCTAAAAATGTTTCACAAACTCCAAAAATATCCGTATCAGATTCAAATAAAGATTTTTTTAATTGCATTTTGCCCGCTCCTCCATCCACGACAGTTCCAAAAAGATATTCTCCTCATGTTTGGGTTTTTATGAACTATTTCATGAGACAACAAATATTTATTTGGGGGGACTAAAAAAGAATTTAAAATTTCATTATTATCATGGGCTAGGGGCGTTTTTAATACATTACTAAAAAGGGCTGAATTTCTTTCCAATTCCTCCAGTCTAGAGGCTGTAGTTTGTGACTTGTGTAGGGTGGGACGGTTAGAAGTACAACACCATTATTTTTGGCAAGAGCAAGCAATTCAATCGTGTATTGGCTGATCTGGTCATCTATTTTCAGAAATACAGGTGACTATTTGGAGGCTTTGATTTGATTGATAAAATGTTGCAAGTAAAGCAAAAATGTGAGGTAGTCATCCAGCCAGAAGTATTTTCCGAGCCGATCATGATGGTTTTGGTAAAGTTTCCTTGATTAAAATTTCTAGACCTTGTTTTCCGGGGAAAATAAGTAGAGGAGGGACTGTGTTCCCAGTGCATTAACTCCAGCACAAATTGTTGTCAACTGACATCTTTCTGCTGACATGACCGTCCCTACTTACTTCTGGCCTCGCTTTACATTAATCTTACCAGTCTTGTGGATGCTTTTCAGACCCGACTCGTTAACATTACAAATGTCTTGTGGGCTGAACATGTGTTTATCTAGGCCTCGCTCCAGGTTGTCAAAGAAAGCTCCTACACTGCGACGGTTGAAAGCAGTTGCTCGTCCTAAGTTGTACCTTCTGGCGTTCTTACTGATAGAGTTTAAAGGGGAGCCATAAAACCATGATATCAGTCTGTACCTGCAATTCCTCCACTGTCTTCACTTCCCTTGCATTTCCAGTCATCCGGTACTTTCATACTCTTAGTGATGGCAAAATTGTATAAGAGTTTACGTGCTTCTAGGGGAGTACAGTCAAAATAAATATCAGCTATCGTTTTCAAGTAAGCTTTTTGGTCCTTTTTCTTGTTCCTCTGTGAATATTTACCATACGTTGTAACAGGGTGTAAAGAAACCCAGGTCCAGGCTTCGTAGACGCACATTCAGCTTTTCAAATTCTTTCATGTAGTGCTGCAGTGTTCCTCTAGGAACACCTTCCGCATTTGAATAGAATCTGACTGACTTTTTTTCGAATAAGACAGAAAAAAACTGCTGTTTTCTTTTCTTCTGGATCCCAGCGACCTCTCTTTCTTTTCTCCTCTGTCTTTTGTCAACTCACTCCGTGGTAACGATCGATCTTAATGATAATACGTTTAAAAATCTTCACAAAGATACTACATATAATTTGCTGTTTCTTATAGATCTTAATTTCCTTTTCGATACTATCGGACTAACATAGCTCTTTTAAGCTAAGTTTTCTGCTATTCCCCAATTTTCCACCTCTCCAGCGAGTGAAAAATGCTCAGTTCTCTTAAGTAGAACTCAATTTTGCTGTTTTCAGATGTTAATTCAATTATCAGTTACGTGTTGTATTTTGGTTTTTCAGGATCGGTGCCCGATTCAGTTGTCTATTTCAGTCTTCCGGCTTTCACTTTAACAAATGTTCGCTGCTTCCTAATAGCAAGTTTTCCGTAAAGAATATTTACTTTATAGGGTTCTAAACCCTATGGTTTCTAAAAGCCAGAATATAATTTGTACTTTACTGAAAAAAATTCAAATGAATTTACTGGAAAAAATGTGCATCGTCAGTTTAATATACACATCTGATATTTATTCCTTAAAATCTTAATTAATTTTTGATTTCTTAAAGTTAAAAAAGTGAAAACATTTAAAAGATTTTTTTCAGTAAAGTACAAATTATATTCTGGCTTTTAGAAAGCATAGGGTTTAGAACCCTACTCAGATTAATTTCTGCTCGTTTTGAATTTGACTTATTTTAATTTCTGTTTGTTTTGGGTTTCATTTGTTTATTGATACTGATCTATGGTAGTTGTATGTTTGGTAGATTATTTGATTTTATTTTTTTTCATTTTTTGTTTAATGGAGTTCTTTACTTTTTTTTGAAAAACTTATTTTGTGCAAAACGTTTTTTTGATTAATTTCTGTTCGTTTTATATTGACATAGCCTTTTTCAGGGAGAAAGACTGAGCCTCTTCTGAAGTTAAACAACCATCCCTTCCATAAAAAACCTTTAATACCCCCTGGGCATAACTTACAACCCTTGTCCCTAAACTCTGGGGTTTGTTTCAGCCCCAAGGGCCTTGTTATATGATATTTATATTATTTTGAATAGAATGGCTATCTCAAAATTTCTTTTAGACGCATTTCAGGACAATATGACGTGTGTGTAGGGGGAAAGGGTGAAAGGGTACCTTCCCTCTGATCACTTTGACTCCTAAAAAGAGCACTAGAGCGTCGATAACCAATCCAATGAGCCCCCTTTGAAGTTTATATGACCATACTTTCTATAAAAACCCTATATGTCCCCAGGGCATAACTTACAACCCTTTCTCTGGGGGCTGGGGGGATTTGTTATCCTCAAAGACATAATTTCCAGACCTTTCTGATAGGCTTAACAAAGTGGCTATATCAAAATTTTGATTGGAAGTGTTCGGGGAAGTGACAGGCGTGGAGGGAGACATTTGCGACATTTGCCCTCTGATCACTTTTGACTAATAAAAAAGGTACTACTCCTCAATTTCCAATCGAATGAACCCTTTTTGAAGCTTCTACGACAACGCTGGCTAAGACCTAATTTCCAGAACTTTCAACTACGTTGAACAAAATGTCTATCTCAAAATTTTGATTGGATGTGTTTGGGGAAATGGTGGGCGTAAGAGGGGCGTTAGTTGCCCTCCAATCACTTTTGACTATTAAAAAGGGCACTATGCCCCCAAGATATAACTTACAACCCTTGCGTTGAGGGCTGTGGGAGGCGTGTCATCCTCAAAGACATAATTTCCGGACTTTTCAACTACGTTGAACAAAATGGCTATCTCAAAATTTTCATTGGATGTTCTTAGGGAAATGGTGGGCGTGGGAGGGGTGTTAGTTTTCCTCCAATCGCTTTAGACTATTAAAAAGGGCACTAGCCCTTCAAAGTCTTCGAAGTTTCTATGACAACGCTCTCTATAAAAATCTTATATGCCCCCAGGGCATATAAGGTTGGAAGAAAACATCAATTGATTATTAATCGCGGTGTGGAGTTTTTCTCCAGAGATAATATACTCAGTGCGAAAGAATTTATCCTACAAAAATCTGGCCTACCGGACCCCTTCCGTAAACCAGTTAAGGATGAATAAAATGTCTTGGAGATTGTGAAATTCTTTGCCAAATCAGCTAAGGAAAAGCGTCAACTTCCTACATTCGTCATTTTTGAGCCCACCGAGGTCCCTGCATGCGGAGAAGAGATAAGTGCTTGCGTAACAACCAAAGTAAATGATATGTGCCGTCGTTTTGAAGGATTCATGGAACGACTGAATAAAAGTGACTTAAATCTTTTTACTCATACTAGTATCTCTACCCAACCAAATGCCCCCACAAAGCTGTCTTACTCTAGTTGTTACAAACCATCCGCCACTGAAAACCCCATCGGAGCGGAAAGCGTTTATGGAATCTGCGTGTGGTGAATCCCTTGATGCTTCTAATGTTGAGCTTAGACCAGGAAAAAATGGGTGGCAGTTAGCCATTGCGCAGAAGGCTACTGCGGAGAAATTGGCGCTTGCGATTAATAAGCAAAACCAGAGTTCCAGTGCAAAAATCAGAACTCCCTCACACATCGGTATAGTTAAAGGGATTCCCGAGGCTCTTAGTGCGGAGGATATACAAAGATTAATAGCCGGGTGTGAGAAAGCCGAACAATGTGGGATATCACGCACCTTCAAGCTGTATTTTTCAATTAGAGATGCCCTTGATACTGCCGCACAAATGACGATTAAAATTGGCTTCGAGCGCTTCAAAATATAAGTATTTATTTTTCTCCGGAAACGTTGTTTTAATTGTCACGAAATCGGCCATATGTCGACACAGTGCAAAAATACCAAGAAATGTTGCTCCGTTGCGCCCAAAATTACCACAGTGCGACGAAAGAAAGCCCGTGTCAGAACCTGATCTGCTGTTTGAATTGTCAAAGCACCAAACATACGTGCTACCAGGCTAACTGCCCGTTGAACAAGACTTTGAAGCCAAAAAGCCTATCTGTTCGAAATAGTTGAGTCCTATATTAAAAAGAGCGTCTTGTCGTGGGACGTAAATGGTAGTCTCAGTGCAAAAATCGACGTGGTGGAACAACTTTACCTTACTAAAGAAATCATATGCATACAGGAACATTTTCTCTCTGTTGACAATATGAAACTACTCGATATAGTGCCATCACATGTGCTCTACTTTGTAGCCGCAAAAAGGCCCAATTACGAGGCCGCCCGTCAGGTGGACTTGCTACAGTAATAGATAGACATACTAACTCCGAACTGTTTGCAAAATCTGACCATTTCCTTGCAGTTAAAGTGGGTGATACTGTCATTGTAAATGTATACCTTCCGACAGACTTTAGAGACGAAAATTCTGAAACGAAGTTTGCTCCAGCATGCAGAAAATTGGGTAAATGTTTGAGTAAAATCAGAGCCTCGCACCTCCATTGGGTTCTGTTGGGGGACTTTAATTGTGACCTATTGAAAAATGATAATCTACGTACGGCTCTGCTTCTTAGCCTGATCCCAAATGAAAGTGCTCTCTTACCAAAATCTGCTGACTTCACATATATACACCCCTCGGGATCAGTGTCGAACCTTGATCACGTGCTTGTTTCCGGTAGTATTGCCAGTCGTGCAGTAAGTGTAAGCGTACTGAATGATTTTGTAGTATCTGACTATTTGCCGTCGTCTTTTAGTATTATGGCTCCATTTAACCGTGCACGGGTAATCCAAGATTCTAAGTGGCGTACTGTGGTAAATGGAATAAGATTGATATACCCCAGTACCAGCATTGTATTGATAATATTCTCGCTAAGATAAAAATACCATTTGAGCTTCTTCAAAATTCGGTTCCGTCTTCAATTAATGAAACTCGTATTAATTTAAGTATATATGCGTCACTTATTTCGCACGCTTTACTTCAAGCATAAAAGCAGTTTGTCCCTCGCACTAAAGTACGAGTCGGTTCCCAAGTGAAGGGCTGGTCCCAGAATTCTTTACTTGTTGAGGCTTGTAATAGGGCCGAATTCTGTCTAAGTATCTGGATAGATTGCGACCGTCCCAGAACTGGTATCGTAAACCAGATCCGTTTATCCACCAAACGCCGTTTTTCAAAAGAGCTAGGGAAACATAGAGCTACTATTCGTTCTAATTTTTCTCAAAAGGTTTTTAATAACCCAGGACTTTTGTGGAAAATTTAACACATAAACAAAAACAAAAGCCCTACCAGTCATTTAATATCCCTCCCGAATTATGGGAACAACATTTCTCCAGAGAGTTTTCATAACCAGACCCACTAATAGAAAATCCCTCCAAAGTTACACTCGAAAAGATACTTTCGGTAGGGGACAAATCAATGTTTACTGTATCAGTTTTGGATGTAAAATTAATGTTGGATGTAAAATATAATTCGTAAAATTAAGACACCTTTTTCAAGAGCTACAGATCACGTTTGCGTCAAATACCTCCTATATGGAACCCCTTTTCTTTTTTCCCACCTTGCCCTACTTTTCCAAATGGTGTTTACAAAAGGAATAGTTCCTGCCTCGTTTTCAACTGGTCATCTTACTCCTATCCCTAAAAAGAATAAACTCCTAAGTAAGTGCTCATCATACCGGCCAGTAACGGTAGCTACAACTTTTTGTAAAATTTTTGAGAAGTTGATAATGTTATATGCTTTGGTTATATGGTTGATACCTCATGGTGTTTGCTTTTAAAACAATAGATCTTTCACGTTTACTGTTTTTGTTTTTGTTATCTGTACTGTATGATTGTTTGGTTTATTATTATGCTTGTGTGCTTGTTCCAAAAGTTTTATCTTTGTTTTGTTCGTGCTTGTCTATGTGCTTGTTACATTTGCTTGTGCTGTCATTTTTTGGTTTATTACTATGCTTGTGCGATTGTTCTATGAGTTATATATTCGTTTTATTTGTCATTATCCGTCTTTTTCTTTTGCTTTTGTTTTTTATTTTCTTCTTCTTTTTTTTATACTCCGTTCATTATTGTATTTTCAACGGGTTATAAACAAATTCAATTCAATATTCAGAACTTTCAACTATGTTGAAAAAAAAATGGCTATCTCAAAATTTTGATTGGATGTGTTTGGGGAAATGGTGGGCGTGAGAGGGGGGGTAGTTGCCTTCCAATCACTTTTGACTATTAAAAAGGGCACTAGCCCTTTCAGTTTCCAATCGAAGCAGCTTCGAATCGAATCAGGGCATAACTGAAAACCCTTGCTCTGAGGGGTCTTGGGGGTTTTTCATCCTCAAAATCGTAATTTCCAGAACTTTCAAATACGTTGTAGAAAATGCCAATCTCAAAATTTTAATTGCATGTGTTTGGGGAAGTGGTGGGTGTGAGAGGAGGTTTAGTTGCTCTCCAATCACTTTCGACTATTAAAAAGGGCAGTAGCCCTTTCAATTTCCAGTTAATGAGCTTTTTTTGAAGTTTCGACGACATCACTTTCTATAAAAAACCTTATATGCCCCCTGGGTGTAACTTACAACCCTTGCCCTGAGGGCTCTGAGGGGGTTATCATCCTAAAATACCCAATTTCCAGAACTTTTAACTACGTTGATCAAAATGAATATCTCAAAATTTTGATTGCATGTGTTTGGGGAAACGGTGGGCGTGAGAGGGGGTTAGTTGCCCTCCAGTTACTTTCAAATATTAAAAAGGACACTAGCCCGTTCAATTTCCAATCGAGTGAGCCCTTTTTGAAGTTTTACGACAACGCTTTCTATAGAAACCTTATATGCCCCCAGGGCATAACTTACAAACCTTGCCCAAAGGGCTGTAGGGGGAGTTTCATCCTCAAATACATAATTTCCGGACCTTTCAACTACTTTGAACAAAATGTCTATCTCAAAATTTTGATTGGATGTGTTTGGGGAAATGGTGGGTGTGAGAGGGGGGTTAGTTCCCCTCCAATCACTTTCGACTATTAAACAGGCCACTAACCCTTTAAATTTCCAATCGAATGAGCCCTTTTCGAAGTTTCTACGAAAACACTTTCTATAAAAACCTTATATGCCCCCATGGCATAACTTACAACCCTTGCCCTGAGCGGTATGGGGGGGCTGTCATCCTCAAAGACCTAATTTCTAGAACTTTCAACTACGTTGAACAAAATGGCTATCTCAAAATTTTGATTGTATGTGTTTTGCTAAATGGTTGGCGTGAGAAGGGGGTTAGTTGCCCTCCAATCACTGTCGACTATTAAAACTAGCCCTTTGAATTTCCGATCGAATGAGCCCCTTTTCAAGTTTCTACGACACAGCTTTCACTAAAAAACCTTATATGCCCCAAGGGCATAACTTAAAATACAAATCTATGTCAAATACTAAATTAAAAGTTATATTTGTTAATTATGATTTATATTCAATTAAATTTACGTTGAATTCCATTTATATTTTAATATATATTTTTATATTTAGTTTTATTTATATTTTAGAAATTACAACGATTTGACGGATCATTTCCGAAAAGATCATTTTCTGTGTGAAGAAGGGGACTGCCAAAGAAAGGAATCCTATACAAGAGTATTTAGGAGCGAAATCGATTTTAAAGGTGAGACCGACACAATTTAGAAGGCAGTGCCAGTTTTTGTTGCAGTTTTGTTAACCGATTCTGATTCCATTTCTTAGTCCCAATACCGATTCTGATGCTAGACTAACCTAAATATACTGTATGCAATTGAAATGTAGGCAAATGGGTATCTGTAAATAATGGAGACAGTCTAAGATTTATTTTTTGTTTATTATTTCTTATAATTGCGTAATTTACTTTTAATTTATCTACTTACTTTTAAAACTGTCATATTGTCTGTGCTTTCAATGGCCAATTAAGCTTTCCTTTCGCCCTCAGGTCGTTGCTTCTTAGAGGGCATATAAGTTCTTCTAGCAATTATGGGCGTGGTGCTAAATTTTACATGGCTCTACAAAAGTAGAAATTTTTTCGTAATAACTCTATAACATTTATAATTAACGTAATATTTTATCTTTTTATATGGTATTTGGACATATTGTCAATAATTAATCAACATATAAAGCTAACAAACCAAAAATGTTAAGTAAAGGAGCCAAGGCCGTAGCCAGAATTTATATTCGGGGGAGGGGGGTACAGAAAAACTTCAAAAAAACACATCACGAACTTGTTTATATGCTTTATTGTTGTGTTTTTATGAGTCGGATAAATATTTTGGGAGGAGGGTCATATCCCCCCCCCCCTGAATACGGTCTTGATTGGAGCTAATCCAGCTATTGGATTAATTCAATTTTGCTTCATAAGCTGATTCTGATCTCAGTCGTTAATCCCGATTCTGATACGATATCTCATTCTTGACAAAATTAAATGTACTATATACACTTCATATATGGAAATAGTAGAGATAACCTAAACATTATCCCACATCTACTTGTATAACTTAGCCTATCCAAGTCAACTTCAGATGGCTGTAGAGGGCACTGCGGTAGATGGTAGATCAGGTTTTTTTTTATTTCAGAGAAAGAGTATCTTACTTACAAACGGTTCAGCATCGACAACACTGGTTTCATTTCTAACAGAAAAAGTGTCGCCACTGCTATTAGTAAAAGTTATATCTGATTATCCGTTTCCATTGCTAGTTCCACTAGAGTCAACTCATCCAAAATGCTTGTCATTTGGAGATAAATCATGATTTATTCACTTAACTAACTTGTCACTAACAACTTACTTCAATGCAAATCTATGTGAGGCCAACACAGCAACTCACACTCCTCGACCTAATCTATTCAAAGCTTCACTTTTTACCCCCTTCAAATGCGCACTGCAACAGAAAAGCCGTGGGTTAGCTCCACCCATGAGCTGTATTCAGTCATCAAGAGTGCATCCATTGTGACTGATGGCTTGTCAATAAAAGTGACTCATACAAGTCGATGCTAACATTACATCATGGTAGCATTGGAGTTTGATCTAAAGTCTTAAGATACAACTACTGCTACTACTAACAACTCACCGCAGCACGAAGCCGCCTGAGGCCAACACAGTTACGAACGCTCCTCCTCCATCCCAATCTATTCAAAGCCTCCCAGGAACTTCCCATTTCCTTTAAATCTTTCTTTATGACGTGCTCCCACCCCAGTCGAGGACAACCAGCTTTCCGTTTAGCCCTAGACGGTTGGTCAAAAAGGGCAATCTTCGGCAATCTGTCATCCTTCATCTGCACAACGTGCCCTAGCCACCTCAACCTTTCTTTCATTGTAGCCCTAGAAAGCGGTACTGAACTACATTTGTCGTACAGCCTACTGTTTGAAATACGGTCAATCCGTACTCTGAACAATCCGTAAGTAATTTCTCTGGAAAACATCTAGCAAATCTTTATCCGCTTTTCGGAGCGCCCATGCTTCAGAGTCATATTTGACCCCGGTCATCACTCTAGCTTCTAATATTCTAATCTTGGTTTGCAGACTTGTCTTCCTATTCTTCCAAACTTTTTTTTTTTAACTGTGAAAAACACCCTGAGCCTTGGCTATTCTACTTTTAACATCTTCACTGCTCCCACCGTCTTTACTGATAGTACTACCAAGGTAAGTGAAGCTGCCCACCTGATCAATATTTTCGTTACCCAACGTCACCCTTTCATCTTCACTTATTCCTAGCCTTAGTGACTTAGTCATCTTAACATTAATTTTCAAACCTATTCTAGCACCCTGAACTCGCAAAACCTCTAAAAGTTCATTTATTTTGCCTACACTTTCATCTAGGATGCTTAAATCATCAGTATAATCTAAGTCCAGGAGACTGTTTCCTCCCCATTTGATTCCATGGTCTCCCGTTGCCTTTCCTGTGCTCCTTAAGACAAAGTCCATCAAAATAATCCATATAAAGGTTTCTATTGGTGTATCTGAAGGGGTTTATAAACGCTGCCACTTCTACTACTACTAACAACTTACTGCAGCACCAAGTACATTTTGTATAATTACTCTTCCAGAGCTAATTCTATTGAAAGGTTGGCTGCAGAACGTAAAATGAGAATTTATTAAGTATATAATGCTGAGATACAGAAAAAAAGGGAGGCTTTGAAAAGATTGTGGTGGAGGAGGAGCGTGCGTAGCTGTGTTGGCCTCAGGCGGCTTGGTGCTGCGGTGAGTTGTTAGTAGTAGGAGTAGTAATTTTAAGATCTACGGTGTTAATTTTTGATAAATGCTCTAGTAGTTATCTCAATTATGTAAAGTTAGTAAATTTTAAATTATAATAATTTGTAAAGTAATTATTAAGTAATTTTAACATTAGAGTATACACGAATCCCCTTTTTGTCTCCAAATGATAATTTTAGAAGAAAAACAAAGACATAATATGGCATTTGTCACTTATTTGACCAGTCGAGTAAAACTATATTGACTGTAAGGTTCTACACACGATGTTAATCAAAAATTTAGAAAAGGAGCTGACATCATGTAACAGAAGGCCTACCCCTCCCCCCTCAACCTTTACTGTTATTGCTTTAATGACACTCTCAGGATGCTCCTTATACCCTCATTACTGCTTCCAACAAACCCTCTATTTGTTTTGTTTTACAGCTCATCGGACTCATAATCATATTCAAGGGCTTGGAAAAGCTGCAGCCAAGCAAGCTCGAACTCTTGAACTCGAATTTCAGCTGCGACCAAGGAATGACAATAGAGGACGTGGCAGAGGTGGAACGTACAGAGGTGGTCCAAGGAGGGAGAGGTAAGACTAAGCGTATGCAGGGGGGGGGGGTAGGAGAGGGACGAGGGGGCACTTGCCGGGCGAAGGAATTTTAGGGGCGCAAAATTTCAAATAAATAATCTAACGGTTATAATCATTTTGTAATTTCTTATTTTTTTTTATGAGAATAACGTAGGGGGTATAGTTAATAAGTTAAAATAATTTGAAAAATAGGAATTAGCTAAATAATAATAATTAAAATAAGTCATAATGATTAAATATTAAATAATAAATTAACTGATTAATTAATTAATATAAATTATTAAATGATTAATTAATTGAAAGTATTTTTGTTAATAAATATTTTTTTAATATTTGACCTGCAAATTTTTCGGGCGCCCGGGCGGGGGGCGCGCCTACTAATCAAGATTTTGATCCAGTTGCAAGAGAGCCCAGAACCGTCTCTGAGCGTATAACAAGAATGTTATTTTCAGTGGCTTTCAAACTACATAAGCTTCTATGCTAAGTGGTTAACTTACATTATGTACCAGTCTTCATACTAAAACAAATTCTTTCACACTTGGCTGAGGCAACAATCCACAAAATCTTCATAATCATCGTCTAAGATCATCACAATCATCATAAGAAAACAGTTCAAAAAATAAAACTGTGAAACGAAGACGGAGATTTAAGCTCTAATCAAATGTTAAAGGCTTTCTAGGAAAACTATCAATTTGCTTTCAAAATTTATCAATTGCCAAAAATCCATCTTGTTGCTGCTTTGTTAAACTTTTCCATGAGGCTAAAGCTCTTAATAGAGCTCCAGTCTGCTTAGTACCGCCTACGTTATGGACAAAAGTTGTTCTGCAAGATTGCATTGCATAACATAAAATCTTTAGTTTTGCTAGTGCTCAGTGGGTAGTGCAGGGTAGTGTAGTGTACAATTTATGCTAGTGTGCAAGATTTTCACAACGTATTATGGAAGAAGCTTTATGCGAGGCATACTGTAACCTATTTGGCTGTTTGTTGTTAGACGTATAATAGTATATTATTTAATAGACGTATAATAATATAGAATATAGACTCGCCACGGGTTGCGTATGCTGGAAATCAAGTCTTACTTGCGTAAGTCTCGTCCATCCTTATAGGATGTGTTTGGGTCATTCCTTTTGATTTCTTGATATAACGATCTATCTAGCCATATCTTGTACAATGTGTTAGTGGACGAAGTTTTTCATCTGTAGTATCTGAGGTCCCCGCCATGTGGTCGTCCATTGATTAAGACAAGGGCCATATTTTTTTTCAGGCTTAGGCCATCGTTGCTGCTTTTTGATTCTAATAGGTACTGTATGATAGGATTTCAGCTGTCTTTGCAGCTCCTCCTTT
>JAQQPU010016177.1:6203-17521 GCA_029168905.1 Artemia sp. Kazakhstan ARC1039
CCCCCCCTCGCAGCCCTCAGGGCAAAGATTGTAAGTTATGCCCTGAGGGCATATAAGGTTTTCATAGAACGCGTTGTCTTAAAAACTTCAAAAAGGGCTCATTCGATTGGAAATTGAAATGGCTACCGCCCTTTTTAATAGTCGAAAGCAATTGGAAGGCAACTAACACCCCTTCCACACCCACCATTTCTCCAAACACATCCAATCAAAATTTTGAGAAAGCCATTTTGATCCACGCAGTTTAAAGTTCAGGAAATTAAACCTTAGAGCAGGACACTCCCCCCACAGTCTTCAGGGCAAGGGTTATAAGTTATGCCCTGGGGGCATATAAGATTTTTATTGAAATCTTTGAAGGGCAACTGACTCCGCTCTCACGCCCATCATTTTCCTAAACACATCCAATCAAAAATTTGAGATAGCCATTTGGTTCAACGTAGTTGAAAGTTCTGAAAATTAGGTCTTTTTGGATGATAGCCCCCTCAGGGCCCCCAGTGCAAGGGCTGTAAGTTATGCCCTGGGGGCATATAAGGTTTACATAGAAAGTTTTGTAGAAATTTCAAAACGGGCTACTATGATTGGAAATTGAAATTGCCCTTTTTAATAGTCGAAAGTGAGTGGAGAGTAATCTCACGCCCACAGTTTCCCCAAAAACGTTCAGTCAAAGTTTAGAGATAGCCATTTTGTTCCACACAGTTTAAAGTTCAGAAAACTATACTTTTGAGCTGGACACATCCCCCCACAGTCTTCAGGTCAAGGGTTATAAGTTATGCCCTGGGGGCATATAAGGTTTATATTGAAATCTTTGTCGTAGAAACTTGAAAAAGGGGTCATTTGACAGGAAATCCAAAGGGCTAGTGCATTTTTTAATAGTCGAATGTGATTAGAGGGCAACTAACCTCCCTTTTACGCCCACCTTTTGAAAGTTTTGGAAATCATATTTTTAAGGATGACACAGCCCCCAGAGCCCCCAGGGCAAAGGTTGTAAGTTATCCCCTGGGAGCATATAAGGTTTTTATAGAAAGAGTTGTCACAAAAATCTCAAAAGGCGCTCATTCAACTGGAAATTGAGAGGGCTAGTGCCCTTTTTAATATTTGAAAGTGATTGGAGGGTAATTAACCCCCTCTCACGCCCACCATTCCCCCAAACACATCCAATCAAAATTTTCAGATAGCCATTTGGTTCAACGTTGCAGAAAGTTCTTTAAATTAGATCTTTGAAATGACACCCCCCCCCAACCCTCAGGGCAAGGGCTGTAACTTATGCCCTAGGGGCATATATGGTTTTTATTGAAAGCGTATTCGTAGAAACAGCAAAAGGGCTCATTTAATTGGAAATTCAAAGGACTAGTGCCCTTTATAATAGTCAAAACTAATTGGAGGGCAACTAACCCCACTCTCAAGCCCACTTTTTTCCCAAACACATCCAATCAAAATTTTGAGATATCCATTTTTGTTCAACGTAGTTTTAAGTTCTGAAAATTAGGTCTTTGAGGGTAACAACCCCCCCCCCTCCGTAGCCCTCAGGACAAGGGTTGTAAGTTGTGCTCTGGGGGTGTAACTCACACCCAATTATTTATTTAAGGATGACAAAGCCCCCAGAGCCCCCAGGGCAAAGGTTGTAAGTTATCCCCTGGGGGCATATAAGGTTTACATAGAAAGTTGTTGTAGAAATTTCAAAACGGGCTAAATTGATTTCAAAGTTTAGAGATAGCCATTTTTCTCAGCGTAGTTTAAAGTTCTAGAAATTATGTATTTAAGGATGACACAGCCCCCAGAGTCCCCAGGGCAAAGGTTGTAAGTTATCCCCTGGGGGCATATAAGGTTTACATAAAAAATTGTTGTAGACATTTCAAAACGGGCTAATTTGATGGGAAATTGAAATTGCCCTTTTTAATAGTCGAAGGTGAGTGGAGAGTAATTAACCCCCCTCTCATTTTAGGATGTATTTAAGGTTGACACAGCCCCCAGAACCCCCAGGGAAAAGGTTTTAAGTTATCCCCTGGGGGCATATAATGTTTTATAGATAGAGTTGTTGCAAAAATTTCAAAAGGCACTCATTCAATTGGAAATTGAGAGGGCTAGTAACCTTTTCAATAGTTGAAAGTGATTGGAGGGTAACTAACCCCCCTCTCACATCCACCATTCCCCCAAACATATCCAATCTAAATTTTCAGATAGCCATTTGGTTCAACGTTGCAGAAAGTTCTCTAAATTAGGTCTTTGAGGATGACACCTCCCCCCCCCGGCCCTCCGGGCAAGGGCTGTAAGTAGAGCCCTGGGGGAATATATAGTCTTTATTGAAAGCGTTGTCGTAGAAACAGCAAAAGGGCTCATTTGATTGGAAATTGAAAGGGCTGGTGCCTTGTTTAATAGTTGAAAGTGATGGGAAAGCGACCAAGGCCCCTCTCACGCCCACCATTATCCCAGACGCAGCCAATCAAAATTTTTCGATAGCCATTTTGTTTAACGTAGTGTATAGTTCTGAAAATTAGGTCTTAGAGGATGACAACCACCCTATCAGCCCTTTAGGGTAAGGGTTGCAATTTATGCCCTGGGGTAATATAAGGTGCTTATAGAAAGCCTTGTCGTAGAAACTCAAAAAGGGCACATTCGATTGGAAATCGAAAAGCCTAGTGCCCTTTTTAATAGTCGAAAGTGATTGGAAGGCTTGACATTTTTCTATTAAAGATCGATGTGGGTATACTGTATTTTGTTGTTGTTGTTGTTGTTGTTGTTGTTTAGACGAGGGCACTTCGTATCGAAGAAGTTGTCGTAGGAACTTCGAAAAGGGCTCATTCGATTGAAATAGATAGGGCTGATGCCTCTTTTAAAAGTCGAAAGTGATTGAATGGAAACTAATCCCCCTCCCATGCCCACCCTCCCATTTGTCTTTATGTTTAAAAACTAAATGTTGCCTTAAGAGGAAATCCAAAATGCACTCTGTAAATGCTAATTCCCAATAAGGCATCTCAGCAGTATCCCAAGACCGACTGAGGGTATTATGTTCAAATATTCGGTGCTACTTCTGCTTTTAAAATTTAACCAAATTAAAATAGTGTAATTGTATCCAATCTATCAAAGAAAGTAAACAGATTTTTTGCGAATGGTATCAAGGTTTTCATTTCAGGTCAACTAGAGGAGGTATGAAGCTAAATTAAACACTACTATTTGTGTCCAGATTTTTAAAAGGGTGAATGCTGTTAAAAATTGCTGAAAATTTTCCTCCAGCATAAAAATAGCAGGCCAAAGTATAAATTCTTAAAAAAAGAAAAGATTTAAAATATTATTTTCTTTTTCCCTGAAAAGACTGTGTCAATATAAAAATGAACAGAAATTAATTAAAAAAAACTATTTCCACAAAATAAGCTTTTCAAAGAAAACTAAAGAACTCCATTAAATAAAAAATGAGAAAAAATAAAATCAAATATCTACCAAGCGTGAAACTACCACTAATTAGTATTGATACATAAATGAAACCCAAAACGAACAGAAATTACAATAAATAACCGAGTCAAACTCAAAACAAGCAGAAATTATGATAAGTTGGGCTCAAAACCCCTATGCCTTCCCAAGGCCAGAATATAATTTGCATTTTATTGAAAAAAATACAAATGAATGTGCATTGTCAGTTTAATATGCATATACTGATATTTAGTAATCAAAATGTTAATATTATTTGATTTATTAAAGTTATAAAAGTAAAAAATTTATATTTGTTTCAATAAAAGGCAAATTATGTTCTGGCCGTTTAATTTCTACTCGTTTTGAGTTTGATTTGGTTATTTATTGTAATTTCTGTTCGTTTTGGGTTTCATTTATTTATCGAGGCTGATTTGTGGTAGTTTTTGCTCATTTTTTTCAATCAATCAGTCAATCAATCAAACTTTTATTTTTAAATAAATGAACAAATGAAAGAGTTAATATGAACATTTCGACTCAAAGCAATGCTTGTACGAGTCACACCTGATATTGTTAAACAAATTTATATCACACTATGAAATGAAAAGAGAAGAGCTGATAACATAAGAGAGGGATAAAGAATTAGAAAGAAAGAATTGAGACGAGGTGGAATCAAAGAAGGAGAGTGAGAGGATAAGATACAAACAAAAATTAAGACATTAACTCATGCAGTATCCAATAATGTGTAAGAGAGGTATCGTTTTTGGAGTATGCCAAATGATTTTATAGATTTAATAGATTCATTACTTGAGTTCCATACAGAAATACTTCTGTAAACTGGAGAGTGTTGAGACCTCGTAAGCCTTCTTCTCGGTAGCATAAAATTGTACTTGTTGCAGCGGAGAGCTCTTCCTCGATGAACTGTGCTACAAAGTTCAAAGTACCTGGATAGACCTTGAGGAATTCTATTCAATATTGCCGAGGGTGCTAAACGCAGATTACTAAAATTGATTATCTCTGTTATATCTATTTTTCTAGTGTCTCTGTTTAGGTCTGTTGAGGGGTATAGCCTGGGGAGGCAATATGTGGCCTTGACTGCATGGTTTTGTGACGTCTTTCCTGATTTTAGATGAGATTCGAATATATTGCCCCAGACAGAACAGCAGTAGTTCAAGTAGGGGAATACAAAAGCATTATAAAGCATTTTCATTATGTCAGAACTTAGAAGCAGGCTAGTTCTATGTAACATTTATGTTTGCCGTGAGACTGTTGAAGATAGCTGGGATATGTGATGTATGAACGAAAGAGAGGAATCTGCAAATACGACAAGGAACTTTGTGATTGTGGTCTGAGGAATGGGATTTCCAATGATTGACAGTGCGACATTGTGAGACAATGAGGAGTTTGAAGGAGCAGAAGTGAAGACTATAATGCAGCTTTTTGTATCATTTACCTGCATTTTGTTACGAAAACACCAGTCAGATATTTCGTCAAGAGTTTTTTGGGCCTTTTTTGCAGCAGACTCGGGTGATTCAGCAGCAATGAAGAAATTTGAGTCATCAGCGAATAGTACTGGGTGTGCATTTGTAGTAAGACATGTTGTCAGGTCATTGATGTACAAAATAAACAAGAGCGGTCCAAGTACCGACCCCTGAGGTACGCCAGATTTTACCGGTAATTCTGGCGACAAACTACCCTCCACAATAACACACTGCTTACGATCAGTCAGGTACGATGAAAACCACTCGTGAGCATCATCATTTATTATAAATGAATGTAATTTTGTGAGGAGGATTGAATGGCATGCCGTGTCGAAAGCTTTAGTGAAATCCAGAAAAATCCCTAGTACCTTTTCTCCAGCATCCTGGCTATTTAATATGTATTCAACTGAATCAACTAAGGCATGAAAAGTTGAATGATAACGCCGAAACCTGTATTGACGGGGAGAGAGTAGCTGCTTGACATCGAGGAATCTATACACTATGTTATAAACCACTCGCTCGAGGACTTTTGATATAACCGGTAGAATTGATATGGGTTGATAATTAGAGATAAGACTCTTGTCTCCTTCTTTTGTAGAGGGGAAGGACTTGGAAAGTTTTAAACACATTAGGATAAACTCCGGTTGCTAGTGAAAGGTTGGTAAAGTGTGTAAGTGGAGCTACAAGACCTGCAGAGGCCTTCTTCAAGATATAGCTGCACAGCCCAAAGGTGCCTTGGGTTTTGCCATTAGGCAGCTTACTGATAATCACTAGTAATTCCTCTTTCGTACATGGTGCTAGAAAAAGACCTGATATTTTTCTACTGTGAGTTTGTTCAGAAGATGGGCCTGAAGCATGTAGAGATGTCTGATTAAGGAAAATGTGATTAAAAGCAACAGCACGAGATTTGCTTGCTACTGTCTCACCACGCATATTTATTATTTCGTTAGGTATAGCCACCTTCTTGCTTTTTTGACAAACTATTTCATTAACAACCTCCCATACTTTTCTCAAGTTACTCTTACATTTATTTATTCTCTCCGTATAATACCGACTTTTTGCATTACGTACTAATCCGTTGAATGTATTTCTGTACTTTTTGTTTGTCTCTCTCGCTTCAGGAGTTGTAGATTTACAGGCTCCCAGGTACAGTCCATTTCTCTGTTTGGTAGACTGAACGAGACCTTTCGTTATCCAAGGAGTTTTGGGAACACTTTTGATCTGACTTGTTCGTAGAGGAAAACACCGTTCTGTTAACTGTTTAAGCCGTCTCCTGAGTGCATTTGCTACCATATCTGTCGAAGACGCATGAGTTACAGCAGACCAATCATTCGATTTCCGGGTTTCAGTGAAGTAATCAATGTTTTTTTGGGAAAAACTTCGGTACGTGAAAACACGATTAGACGCTGACTTAGTGGACCGGCATGCCCTTGTTGGGACCATTGTGATGACTGGGTAGTGATCGGAAACATCAAATGTTATAATATGCGAGGTTAAAGATGTGCGAGGGTTAAAAGAAAGGAAAATATTGTCAATCAGTGCTGCAGTATTTCTAGCTGAACAATATCGCCTGGGAAAGAATACAGTAGGGAGAAGACCAGATCATACATTTGTATCAAGGAACGAATGCGAGTTGGCGTCACCGTCAGTCGTCAGCAAGTTGATGTTAAAGTCACCCATAAGACATGTATTTTTACCTCAACCACATTCATTAATCTCCGACATAAGCTGCTCAACTTGCGAACAGAAAATACCACTTGGGAATGGCGGTGGCTTATACAAAAGGCATATGAAATCTACTGGAGATGATTTTCAAAGAATTTAATTGACTATTGAGTAGACAGATAGACGACGTTCGACCACAACATTAAAAATTGACTCCAAGTCGTCGCAGCGCTTGTAAGATATAGAATCATTTACAAAAAATGTAATGCCATTGGAGCACTTTGTTGAGTTTCGTGGAAGATGTATGGCTTCAAAACCGGGCAAACAGTATGGCGACATGTCATCTTGAGAAGACAGCCAAGTTTCAGTTAAACCAACTAAACTGAAAGGATTTTTCTTTTGAGCAATAAATGTAAGAATATCATCCCATTTGTGTTTAATTCCTTGAACATTATGGCAGAAAAGATTAAATTTATCATTAGTAGAAATTGCAGGAAGTATTTCATTAAGATATTCTTGGGGTGTTTCATATGAGCCGGACGAGGCATTCACCCTGTCTATCACAGGGTCAGTAGCTGACTCGTCATCACAACCTGGAATACTGAGAAATGTGGTTTTTAGCAGGGACTGTTCAGTTAAGAGTGAAAAATCATTCATCGTCGAGATCAACGATGTTTTTTATTTTCATCAATTAGACATCAATAAAGATAGTGGAGGAAAATAGTAATAAGAGGAGTGTTCCGGTGTTTGTAGTATTTCGTGATGATGTTTGCTGATGATGACTTTGCCAAAAACGGGCAACCCTTACGTGAAAAAATCTCTGTTTCTTCTCCCCGCCCCCTTTTTTTTGATTCTGAGAAATCCGACCGTCTATCACAACAAGAAGAGAGGCATAAGCAGGAAATAGAGCAGGATAAGAATAATAAGAATAAGAAGTAGAAAGAGAAAAAGAAATAAGAAAGAGAAGTAGAGAGAGAAAAAGAAATTTTAGCACTAAGGTAGAAAAGAAAAAATGTTACAAATTAATTACATCCATGAACATTATTATCAATACACTTTCTTAGTTTTAAATACCCCCGATCGAAGTAAACAAGATATCTTTTCAAAATGATATTCTCATCCTTATTTGACACTTTACGAGCACTTGAGGGTTCGGTTTTAACCATAACATTTCCATCAGTGTTCCAGACATTTTTCAGTCAAAATTCAGTTTTTGCGTATGCGAATAACTGACGTTTAGTTTTTGTTAGGCATTCAGTGACAGACATTCTAGACCCCTTGAGTTACTTCCTATTTTGTAAAATCTGCGACCGAACTCTAAGGTTTGAAAGTGTCACTACATTCGGTCTTGGCAGATTTGACACTTTGCGTCCTATTCTTCAGGCAAAGACAATATCAGAGGCATCTAAAGGAATGCCTGGAAATTTCTGTGCACATAGTTCCATAAATTTGTTTTCTACTTTCTCCTTGATAACAGTGTTCGTTGTGACATCTTCTTCGAGGCCAAAAAATATCAGTTGGTTACCTAGTGACGCTTTTGCAAGGTTCTGATTGTGATTGTCTATTGTCCCTTTAATTTCACTGACTGACGCTTTCACAGCATTAGTAGCTAGATCGATATCGGAAACGGATTTCTCAAGGGATTTTAAACACGGTCAAGTTCACAGAACCTGTCTTTCACCATTTTCTCAAGATCGAGCGACAGACTATTGTAAATCTCCGTTTTGATGTTTTCGACGGTGGACTCGCTCGGTTCTGTTTTCTGATTTACAGCACCCAGTTTGCTGACAGCTTTTTCAACTTCTTGGCTTATTTTTAAGTCCAAGTCCTTTTCGATTTTGTCAGTCCATTGTTTTGTTTTAACCTTCTGTTGGTTTATTTGGGTTGTCAGTATGATTAATTGTTCTTCCGTACTTTCGTTGCCTCAGAACTTCACTTCAAAATCAGAGCGCATTGTTCTACCATCTGCCGTTAGATTCTGCAACTTTCTTTTATCCGAACCAGACACTTTACTTGCCATTGTCTTTCCTTCAGTCGCCTAACCAATTCTTCTTCCTTCGAATCTCTCTCGGCAACTTATGGATTATGCTGTAAATAAGGTCCTTAATAGGCACAAAATAATAAGACAATCTTTAATTGCCCCTTTCAAAATTATTGGGCTAGACGGTCTAAAAATTATTGGGCTAGATGGCCATCATTCAGCAATCCTTTATATTTTCCTTCAACACCTTCAGAAAATTATGTTAAAAAACGAAAACTTACTGGCAAGGGGGGCAATTAAATCCCCCCGTTTTCCAAAAGTGCCTTGCAATAAATCACGTCCGCCAGCAGTTAGTTAGCTTATCCAATAATTAGTTTGTTTATGCAATAGATTACGTCACAGTGTACTTGGCACGGAATACAGCACAGGTAAATTTTCGAATTTGCTCGGTTGAATGCTAGTTGCTAACTGATGGAGCAACTAGTTTAATGGAGTTCTTTAGTTTTCTTTGAAAAACTTATTTTGTGGAAAAAGATTTTTTAATTAAAAAGGGATAAAATCGCTATGAATAATGAAATCACAGAATAAAACATTTAAAAGCGAACAAATAGAAAAACTAAAACGTAATAAGGCTTATAAAGGATAAAATATAAACAAAACATACATGAATTAATGAAAGACGGGGTTCCAAGGAAGCAATTCCAGAGGGGAAGGTTTTTATGAGAGGTAATCATGACTGAAAGCAGAGTTTCCAGTCATTTCTTGGTGAAAAACAAGAAGTTTTTGCAGCGTGGTCGGCCATGCTAACCTAACCTAGACGAACCTAACTTAAAAGTAGTCAAATTAATGCAACCTATCCAGTTATGGGACCTTCTACAACTACAGTGGAATGGATTGTAATATTTTGGCTGTAATTCACAGTCATGTGTCTCTGGCTTTGAAAAAAAAAATCAAGGGTGGAGTTCAATGTAGGCTGCAGGTATCTGGGATATTTTCGTATTTGGTAAAATTTATTTCTGCTTTGTAGGAATTACTTGGATTATGTACGGATTTTTCGTATTCTGTATGAAGTATTTGGGATGCAGTTATAATTTTGTGTTTTCTAGAAAGTATTTTGTGTTCTGCACTAACTATTTTTCGTTCTGTTATAACTGTTTTATAATTGTGTTAAGTATTTTTATATTTTGTAAGAATCAAAATTTTTGTTTTGTAGGAATTTTTGGATTATGTTTGAACTTTTTTTATATTACAGAAGAAGTATATGGGGTGTTGTTAGACATTTTTTTTTTTAAAGCAATTATTTTGTGTTCAAAGCCAACAAATTTTCATTCTGTTCGATCATTTTAGAATTGTGTTAAGTTTTTTTGCATTTTGCAAGAGTTATTTCTATTTTGTAGGAATTATTTAAATTACGTTTAAACCTTATTGTATTCTATAATAGGTATTTCTGTTGTTGTTAGAATTTCTGTGTTTTGTAGCAAGTCTTTTGTGTTCTGCAATAACTAATTTTCATTCTGTTAGAACTATTTTAGAATTTTGTAAAGTATTTATGTATTTTATAAACATAATCTATTGTTTTTTAGGAATTATTTTGCATTATTGTTGAATTTTTTTTTGTATTCCATAATAAGTATATCGGATGTTGTTAGAATTTCTTGCGTTTATTAGCAAGTATTTTGTGTTCAATACTAACAATTTTTCATTCTGTTAGAATTTTTTAGGATTGAGCAAAGTATTTTTGTATTTTGTAAGAGTTATTTCGGTTTTGTAGGAGTTACTTTGGATTATGTTTGAACTTTTTGTATTCTATAAGAAGTATGTGGGAATGTTGTTAGAATTCTTGAGTTTTGTAGTAAGCATGTTGTGTTCTACGCCAACTATTTTTCGTTCTCTTAGAACTATTTTAGAACTGTGTAAAGTATATTTCGTACTTTGTAAGTTATTTCAGTTTTGTAGGAATTATCTTGGATTATGTTTGATGTTTTTGTATTTTATAACAATTATTTGGGATGTTGTTAGTTTTTCTAGCAAGTGCTTTGTTTTCTACACCAACTATTTGTCATTCTGTTAGAGCTATTTTAGAATTAGGTAACGTATTTTTTTGTCTTTTGTAAGAGTTATTTTTTTTTTTGTAAGAGTCACTTTGGAATGCCTTTGAAGTTTTTGTATTCTAGAAAAAGTATTTGGGATGTTGTCAAAATTTTTTTGTTTTGTAGCAAATATTTTGCAGTCCAACTATTTTTCATTCTGTTGAATCTATTTAAGAATTGTGCAAAGTATTTTTGTATTTTGTAAGAATCAGTTTTTGTTTTGTAGGATTTACTTTGGATTGTTTGAAGTTTTTGTATTCTATATGAAGTATTTGGGATGTTGTTAGAATTTTATGTTTTGTAGCAAGTATTTTGTGATCTTCAGCCACTATTTTTATTCTGTTAGAAGTATTTTAGAATTGTGCAAAGTATTTTTGGTATTTTTAAGAGTTAATTTTGTTTCGCTGGAATTATTTTGGATTATGTTTGAAGTTTTTTGTATTCCATAAGAAGTATATTGGGTGTTGTTAGAATTTTGTGTTTTGTAGCAAGTATTTTGTGTTCAAGACCAACAATTTTTATTTTATTAGAATCATTTAGAATTATGTAAAGTATTTTAATATTTGTAAAATTTATCTCTGTTTTTTAGGAATTATTTGGATTATGTTTGAGTTTTTTCGTATTCTATAAGAAGTCTTTTGGGGCGATGTTCGAAATTTTGTGTTTTGTAGGAAGTATTTGTGTTCTGCAGAAACTATTTTT
>JAQQPU010016178.1:7558-20252 GCA_029168905.1 Artemia sp. Kazakhstan ARC1039
ATATATATAGGAAAAAGAAAACCTTCAAATGTTATGAAAACCAATACTAGAGCCTTTCAATCTAACCCAATGGGTAGGGGTTGTTTCAGATAATTAAAAAAAAGGAAAAAAGTAAAATAAATATTTTTCCTTCTGGAAAAAATATGAAAAAACAATTAAAGGTAGTCTTAACAGATATGCATTTTCTGGTGAATTCAGAAGTATAAAAAAACCAATGGCTTAGAAAATATACCATTTCAAAAATCACATTCGGGTCAACCTCGACCTCACCTAGAATCTTCCAATGTTTAAAGTAGACCCTTCAGATTAGAAAAATCTACTTTTATTGATAAGAGCTATGTAAAAAATATATAAAAATTATTATAGTTTCAGAATTATCGAAAATGTAGAGAAGTTCATATAAAAGCAACAGCATAGCCTATCTACACACGCAGAAGAAAAAGATGTAATACACTCCCTTATAAAGATTTGAAATCTACTGACGCTGACGGTATAATAAGCAACACCCGGTACAGGTGCTTGTTGTGCAGCGCCACATGATTATTTCCAAAGTTAAATGTAGGTGATTGGATTGATACCATTTATACAGGCAGATATGAAAAACTAATCAAATGCAATAAATGTATTCATTAATGATACTGACCACATGAATCACATACCAATGCGGAGTTAGACTCTTGTCCTATAAAATGCAGACTAAGAAAGCCAACAAAGTGGACTTTTCTCTTAAACTCCAGATCCTTTTCTATTTATTCCTATGTTTCTTAAGTACAGACTGGCACAAATATGTATTTTACGTATTTTCATCGCTGTTTCAATTTTCCGCTGGTGTCCCAAGGAATTTTTCAAGGAAACAATAAACTTTAAAGAAAAATTGGGATGGGCGGGAGTTGGCACAAAAAAGGCTTCTTTCTAGGGACGTGTTTTTATTTTTCCAAATACGATGGAATTTTTACTTTTCACGCTTGATGGGTCTTACCTGAAGGATGGGAAATTCCTGGCCAGCTTCAGTCCCTTGCTTGTGTCTTAGGTCTTTCATCTGGTGATGTAAATCCTTAAAAATGCATAGGCTCATATATTGTCAATAAGACAGCGACATTTGACAGCAGATGAATAACAATAAAAAATTTGCTTTACTTTACCTTTACATGACATGCTGGGTTCGTACTAAAAATTTAAATAGTATTGATATTTTGTAATTATTACTGATATAATGAACTAGACAAAAACAAAAAAAAATGTATATTACCAGTTTCTGGAGCTTCTGCTGCTCAACGCCGGTAAGTGTGGTAAAGTAAGTATCTTCTGTTTCAGTTTGATTAAAACTCTCGGTAACGCCTGGTAGGCTTCTAGTGAATGTAAAGCGCAAACTTTCCTTAATACCTAGTGAAATGCTCTCTTGCTTTACGGAACCAACTTCTCGAACTTCTAAAAGTTTGAATTTACCACTAAAAGAGAAAACCAAAAGAAAATGACCAAGCTTATGGACAGGAAAACAAATTAAAAGATTCTTCCAACTTCGAGGGAAGGCTAGAATCATGGACAGTAGATATTAAGTACCAACTATCGTTTTCCAGACCCTCTGTCTTTCCATAACTTTTTGAAGATAAGGATGTCATTGAGCATGTATTGAATATTCCCAGTGCTCCAAACTCTTTTTTGACCACTGTAGCCTACTATCAAAAATTCACCAAACCAGGGCTATAGTTCGGTGATGGTCATAGGAATTTGCCTCTTGCGGCTCCTTATATGGAAGTTGAATTCATTAAAGAATAGCATCATATAATTGCATAAAAATATGTTTTATAAACTAATTTCCAAAACCAGTTTCTGACTTGCGGATATAAGCATGAATATGGTCCGTAGTTTCTCAAAGTAGAGAAGCATTAGCTGTTGTGATGACTGATGAAACTACAACTATATTGTAGTTTTTCAACAATAGCCCCTCCCCTCCTCCCAAGCACCCTTTCCCCTTGATTAAAAGTCTGAGACAATTCAGAAGCTTAATAATAACATTCGGCTCTTAGAATGTCGTTATCTTTGATGATTAAAGGCTTGCACCATAGTATACTTGGTGTACCTACAGTTTGTCCCTAATATGAATTCTAAGAGTTTTTTTGTGTACATAAATATTTATCAATAAACAAACTTACAAATATTACCATTATTATTACAGTTTATTCCTAGGGCACTGAAACCAATTTTATACAAATAAGTGAGCGCATTTTCCACCATGAATTCGTTCAAACGAGGTTTGTTTGTGTAATGGTTGAGAAATTCCTTGTAAGCATAGAATCGAAACACAAAGTACAACAGTGCTTGAAACCCCCAACCCTTATTTGGCCAATATTGCAATCTCTTCCGGTTTTTAACGACGCATTTTCCTTTTCTGTCAATAAAGGTTTCAATATGAACCCTGTAGAACATATAGCGTGGACCAAGAGGATCGAAAAATTCTACACATTTCCTAGACTGAAAGATGCAAAGCCAATGTTCAATCTACATATTTGAAGTGCTAATATTAACTATGATGATAGCATTGTTAACACTTCGAATGTTACAACCAACTTTGAAACTAGAATTTCAAAACTAAAACTTAACAAAACTAAAACATTAAAACTAAAACCTTAGAATTAAATCTAAAATTCACAAACTGAGATTTTAAAACTAAGACTTTAAAACTGAAACCTTAAAGTTAAAATATTAAAAATTTGAAATTAGAATAACCAAGTTTCTAAAACTAAAACTTTAAACTATAACCTAAAAAAAACAAAATTTTAAAAACTAAAACTTTGAAACAAAATCCTAAAAATAAAACTTTCAGACTATAACTTTCAGACTTCGAAACTAAGAATCTTAAACTAAAACTTTAAAATAAAAAACTACAAAACTAAATGTTCAAAACTACAACTACATCTGATGTTCCTTTCTCCTTTTAGGAATTATACTTTTGATAATGGAGTTTCTATAGATTTTTCTTCGAAACGCCAAAATATATAATTTCAGCACAATATATTTGAACATGGAATTAATCACGTTAATCTTTGAAGAAGTCACGAAAAACTTGCATTTTCAGCTATTAGAGGCTAGAGGATTACTTCTTCAAAACACCAAAAAACATACAAAGTCAGCATGGGCGCCCATAAGCTGAATTCCAGGGGGTGGGGGTCGTGGTTGAATTGATTAAAAACTTACATTTCTGATCAATTCTTCTAAGATTTGCATATGTTATTCTGTAATTTCGTGGATATTTTCCTGTATTTCTAAGTTTTGGGTGTTTTAAAATAGCAAACCCCCCAAGCCTCCAACAGGAAGTAATGGAAGTTTTAAATATTCTTCCAAGATTTTAATACGTTTTTCTATTGCAAACCATAAGTTGTACTGAATGTGTATGTTTTGGTCGTTTCTTTTGTTCTCGTAATTTTAATTTATAATTTTTTGGTTTAAAGTTTTAATTTTAAAGTTTCAGTTTTAAAGTTTTATTTTTAAAGTTTTGCCTTTATAGTTCTAGCTTCAAAGTTTTAACATTAAACGTGTTAACAATGCTATTATCATTGTAAATAGTTGCCGGCCAAATATAAAGATTGGACATTGCTTTTGTGTCTTTAAAACTAGGACATTTGTATAATTTTTTTATCCTTTCGGTCTACCCTAGACATTCTGCAGTTCCTAAATTGAGACCTTTATTGAGAGCAAAGAAAATTGTACTGTTCAAAACCGGAGGAGGCAAAATTTGTCGACGAAAAGCTGCGGGTTCAAAGCACTACGGTACTTTGTATTCTGTTGTCGAGGCTATACTTACAAAGAATTTCTCAACATTTGCATGGACATACTTCGTTTGAACGTCTCCATGCTGGAAAACATATTCTCCTATTTGCGTAATTTTTATTTCATTTCCCTAAGAATAAAGCGTAATAGCAATGGTGATATTTATAAATTCTTTTATTAATAAAAATTAATGCACACAATCAACTTTTAAAATGTATATTAGGAAAAACTAATAGACACACCAACTAGAAAATGATGCGAGCCTTTCTTTATCAAATAGGACCACTGTCTAACAGCTAAATATTGTTTTTAAGCTTCAATATCATACTTTTAATTGTCCCAGACTTTTAATATGAATTCTTTCTTTCATTATCTACATTAAAACTAGAGTAGTTAACTCCTCAGTAGCTTTTAAACGATTTTACCCATGGAAAGTCAAATAAACAACCCAACCTACCCAACCCAACCATGGAATGTAAAATAAACTACCCAAGTTGGTTCTAGTGGAAGTGCATAACCTCTCATGCCTGAAGACGATGATCGTCTAACACTTAACCTTAATTACAAATCCATCACATGTCTCTGAATTCCGTTTTACCAACTATTCTAATCAAATGTTAGGTAAACTAGATTTGCAGTAGCTTCTAACTCCTTAACCAAGAAAATAACCCGGCTCTCTGTATCTATCTCTACTTGCACGGCCATTTTCGTAGCGGAGATGAAACCAAATTTTTTTGTACCCTTAAGTGCATCAGAAGCAAATCATAGGTACACCCACTTGCAAGAAATGACAAACCCTCGTCGTATTAGATGACCTTGTTATAAGAACAGATTGAAAGGCAATATATATTGAGTTTGTAACCCCCTGAATGATATTCCTTGTAATCATTGCCACGATTACAGATTAAACTTATTTATCAGTTTATAGAATCTCATCGATAGGTAATGTATCACGTCTAAATACATTAGTCAATAAACTGATTTCAAAAACAGTTTCCAAAGTCAAAAAGTTATTTTTCAATGAAAAAAAGCATTCCTTGTGTTGAAGGGAGTGGCATTTGAATGTTTCAAGCCAAGATGTAAAATGGCTGCATTTTCCCCATCTGATATCGAGTTCTTGTTTCTAATTAATACTGTTACAGTTTAGGTCAATAATCTTATATCGTGCCGACTGCGCTATCATGGGCAGCGCAATAGCGCTGCCTAAGAAAAGAACGATGTTGGCAAAATGTACTATTTATTTTTCCATACCAGGGCACTTCGTATCGAATGACTTGTCGTAAAAACTTCAAAAAGGGATCCTTCGATTGGAAATTGGAATGGCTAATGCCCTTTTTAATAGTTGAAAGTGATCGCCCACCATTTCCCCAAACACATCCAATAAAAATTTTGAGATAGCCATTTTGTTCAGCGTAGTTGATTTCCAGATAGAAATTTTGTTTTGGTGAGGACACTCCCCCATGACCCTCAGGGCAAGGGTTGTAAGTTATGCCCTGGGGGCATAAAAGGTTTTTTTTTATAGAAAGCGTTGTCGTATAAACTTCAAAAAGAGTTCATTCGATGGGAAATTGAGATGGCTAGTGCCCTTTTTAATAGTCGAAAGTGATTGGAGGGCAACTAAAACCCCTCCCATGCCAACCATTTCCCCAAACATATCCAGTCAAAATTTTGAGATATCCATTTTGTTCAATGCAGTTGAAAGATCCAGAAATTACATCTTTGAGAAGGAGACTCCCCCCACAGTCTTCAGGGCAAGGGTTGTAAGTTATACCCTGGGGGCATATAAGGTTTTTATAGAAAGTGTTGTCGTAAAAACTTGAAAAGGGCTCATTCGATTGGCAATTCAAAGGCTTTTTAAAAGCTGAAAGTAATTGGAGGGCAACTTTTCCCCTCTCACGCACACCATTCCCAAAAACACATGCAATAAAAATTTTGAAATATCCATTTTGTTCAACGTAGTTGAAAGTTTTGGAAATTAGGTCTTTGAAGATGATAACTCCCTTAGAGCCCTCAGGGCAAGGGTTGTAAGTTATGCTCTGGGGGCACACAAGGTTTTTACAGAAAGCGTTGTCGTATAAAACTTCAACAAAAGCTTATTTGATTGGAAATTGAAAGGGCCAGTGTCCTTTTTAATAGTCGAAAGTGATTGAGAAGCAGATAACCCCCCTCTCACGCCCACCATATCCCCAAATACATCCAATCAAAATTTTGAGATAGCCATTTTTTTCATCGTAGTTGATTTTCAGATATAAATTATGTTTGTGAGGAGGATACTCCCCCCACAGCCCTCAGGGCAAGGGTTGTAAGTTGTGCCCTGGGAGCATATAAAGTTTCTATAGAAAGCTTTGTCGTAGAAACTTCAAAAACGGCTCATTCAATTGGAAATTCAAAGTGCTAGTGCCCTTTTTAATAGTCAAAAGTGATTGGAGAGCAACTAGCCCCCCTCTTACACCAAGCTTTTCCACAAACACATCCAATCAAAATTTTGAGATAGCTATTTTTTTCAACGTAGTTGAAAGTTCTGCAAACTATGTCTTTGAGGATGACAGCTCTCAGGGCAAGGGTTGTAAGTTATGCCCTGGGGTCATATAATGTTTTTATAGAAAGCGTTTTAGTGGAGACTTCAAAAAGGGCTCCATCGATTGGAAATTGAAAGCGCTAGTGCCCTATTTAATAGTCAAAAGTGATTAGACGGCAACTAACGCCCCTCTCACGCCCACCATTTGTCCAAAAACATCTAATCAAAATTTTGACATAGACATTTTGTTCAACGTAGTCGAAAGTTCTAGAAATTAGGTTTCTGCCAGCGTTGTCGTAAAGTCTTCAAAACGGACTCATTCAGTTGGGAATTGAGAGGGCTAGTGCACTTATTAATAGTCAAAGGCTATTTTTTTCAACGTAGTTGAAAGTTCTGAAAACTAGGTCTTTGAGGATGACAGCCCTCAGGGCAAGGGTTGTAAGTTATGCCCTGGGGTCATTTAATGTTTTTATAGAAAGCGTTTCAGTAGAGACTTCAAAAAGGGCTCCATCGATTGGAAATTGAAAGGGCTAGTGCCCTTTTTAATAGTCGAAAGTGATTGGAGGGCAACTAACCCGCTTCTCACGCCCACCCTTTCCCCAAACACATCCAATCAAAATTTTGAGATAGCCATTTTGTTCAACATAGATGAAAGTTCGTGAAATTAGGTTTTTGAGGATGTTAACCCCCCTCCCCACATCCCTCAGGGCAAGGGTTGTAAGTCAAGCCCTGGAGACATATAAGGTTTTTATAGAGAGCATTATCATAGAAACTTCAAAAACTTCGAAATCTCGAAGGGCTAGTGCCCTTTCTAATAGTCAAAAGCAATTTTTAGGAAAACCAACACCCCTCCCACGCCCACCATTTCCCCAAAAACATCCAATAAAAATGTTGAGATAGCTATTTTGTTCAACATTGAAAAGTTATGCAAGGGTTGTAAGTTATGCCCTGGGGGCATATAAGGTTTTATAGAAAGCGTTGTTGTAGAAACTTCAAAAAGGGCTCATTCGATTGGAAACTGAAAGCGCTAGTGCCCTATTTAATAGTCAAAAGTGATTAGACGGCAACTAACGCCCCTCTCACGCCCTCCATTTGTCCAAAAACATCTAATCAAAATTTTGATATAGACATTTTTTCAACGTAGTTGAAAGTTCTGGAAATTAGGTTTCTGCCAGCGTTGTCGTAAAGTCTTCAAAACGGACTCGTTGAGTTGGGAATTGAGATGGCTAGTGCACTTATTAATAGTCAAAGGTGATCGGAGGGCGAACGCCCCCCCCCCCCCCATACCCATCATTTTCCAAACACTTCCGATCAACATTTTGATATAGCAATTTTGTTGAATGTAGTTGAAGGGTCCGAGAAGTATGTTTTTGAGTATGACAACCCCCCACAGCCTTCAGGGCTAAGGTTGTAAGTTATGCCTTGGGGGCATAAAATGTCATATAGAAAGTGTTGTCGAAAAAACTTCGACTGCAAACTGAGAGGCCTATTGCCCTTTTTAATAGTCGAAAGTAATCAGAGGGAGAATTATCCCCCTCCCCTACGCGCATAATTTCCGCAAACACATCCGATCAAGATTTTGACATGGCCATTTTGTTCAACGTGGTTGAAAGGTCGGGAAATTATGTCTTTGAGGATAACAAAGCCCCCCAGCCCTCAGGGCAAGGGTTGTAAATTATGCCCTGGGGAAATATAGGGTTTTTATAGAAAGTGTGGTCATATAAACTTCAAAGGGGCTCATTGAATTAATAATGAGACACTTTAGGGCTCTTTTTAAGAGTCAAAGTGATCAGAGGGCAGCTACCCTCTCCCCCCTACACACGCGTCGTATTGTCCCAAAATGTGAGTAATAGAAATTTTGAGATAGCCATTCTATTCAAAATATTCTAAATATCATATTAAAAGGCTTTTGGGGTTGAAAAAAACCCCAAAGATTAGGGGCAAGGGTTGTAAGTTATGCCCTGGGGGTATTAAAGGTTTTTATGGTAGGGATAGTTGTTTAACTTCAGAAGAGGTTCAGTCTTTCTCCCTGAAAAAGACTATCAAACAGTTCGTGGTAACGAACTGTAAGTAAGGAGCGACCCGGCTCAATAGTAACCGAAACTCTAAAAAACAGAATTTTGATACTAATAGATACATCAAAAGAATCAGATTTGTTTGTCGATTTCAAATATATAAGTTTCATTAAGTTTAGTCATCAAAAGTCATCATTAAGTTTACCCATCAAAAGTTGAGTGCCTGAGAAAATTTGACTTATTTAAAAAAAAAAGGGAAAACAACCCTAAAAGTCACAGAACTTTAATGACGACCACACCATCAGATTCAGCGTATTCGGGAACCCTACTGTAGATGTTTCACGTTCCCATCTGCAAAATGCGGAATTTTGCATTTTTTGCCAGAAGAAAGATCACGGGTGCGTGTTTATTTGTTTTTTGTTGCTTTTTTCCCAGGGGTGATCGTATCGACCCAGTGATTATAGAATATCATAAGAGGCCTCATTCGAACGGAGATTAAAAGTTCTAGTGCTCTTTTTAAGTGACAAAAAAAAATTGGAGGGCCACGCTCTTTTTCCCAAAGTCACTTGATCAAAATTTTGAGATACCCATTCTTTTCAGGATAATCGAAAAATCTAAAAACAATATATCTAAGGATGACTTAATCCCCACAGTCCCTAGGGGAAGAGCTGCAAGTTTTTAACTTTGCCTATTGTGTACATACAGTATAGGTTATTGCGAAGTATACAGACATTTTTAGGGGGGATTTTTTCTGGTAGGGGGGCTGGGAGAGGGGTTTACATGGGAAGATCTTTTCATGGATGAATGTTTCATGGGGGAAGGGAATTTTCCATGAAGGGGGTGCCGGATTTCCCAGCATTATTTAAAAAACGATCAGAAATTAGATTAAAAAAAAACAAGTTTTTTCAACTGAAAGTAAGGAGCAACATTAAAACTTATTACGAACAGAAATGATTACGTATATTAGGGGGTTCGCCTTGTTGTCAATACCTCGGTCTTTACGCTAAAGTTTTTCTTAATACTTTCAAAAGAGCTATTTATTCTAATTTAACGGCCTTTGTTATTTTAGCATAAAGAGAACAGGGGGCGAACCCCCTCATATACGTTATAATTTCTGTTACTCAAACCGAACAGAAATTATTCTGTATATGAAGGGTTGCCTCCTCTTTAATACCTTGCTGTTTACGTTATATTTTGACTGGTTGTCCCACTTTTTAAGAATGGCTAGTGAAACACAAGGGCCGTATCATTAAAATAAAAGCCTTATTAAAAGTCCTAACAGCTATAGCTTAAAGAGCAAGGTATTGAGGAGAGGGCAACCCTTCACATACGGAATAATTTCCCCTCCTCAGAATCACATTCTTTATGCTAATGTTTGTATTTTATCCCAATTTATTAATAACGACTCCTAAAACACAAGGGTCACTTAATTAGACTATTAAGAAGATTTTCTAAGTAATAAATAACAATTTAGAGTGAAAAGTGAGGTTTTTAGGGCAACCCCCTTCATATACCAGAAATGGCTATGAGTTGTAGAATTTGCCCAAATTGTTTACACGTAGCATTAATAACATAAAGTATAATTACATTCCGTAACAGTAGTATAAGTACATTAAGTACTTAGTAACAAATTAGCGTGAAGAGTGAGGTGTTTAGGAGGAGGCAATACCCCTTTATATACCAGCAAGGCTTATTCATCAGAGCTATTTATTCTAATTTACTGCCTTTGTGATTAAGGAGTCATTCTTAAAGAATTGGAACAAAATTTGAACTTAGCGTAAAGAGCGAGGTATTCACTAGGGTGCAAACCCCCTAATATACGTAATAAAAATATACGAATATAGAAGTTCGTTACGTAAGTTAATTCATAAATTACGTCAGAACAAAATTCCGAGAAAGCCATTTTGCAAAAAAAGTAAAATTCATATGCAAATTCTGTTTTAATTATTCATGTACGGTGAGCCAAAATAAAAGCTGCATTAACTCAAAAACTTTCAGAAATTAAATAAAAAAAACAAGTTTTTTTAACTTAAAGTAAGGAGCGATATTAAAACTTAAAACGAACATAAATTATTCGGTATATGATAGGGGCTGCCCCCTCCTCAACCCCTCGCTCTTTATGCTAAAGTTTGACTTTGCCTCACAACTTTGTTTTTTAAAAACATAAAAATCTTTAGCGCAAAGAGTGAGGGGTTGAGGAGTGGGCAGCTCCTATCATATAGGGAATAATTTCTGTTCGTTTTAAGTTTTAATGTCACTGCTTACTTTCAGTAAAAGAAACTTGTTTTTTTATTTAATTTCAATATAAAACGAACATAAATTAATCAAAAAAACTTTTTGCGCAAAATAAGTTTTTAAAAAAAAAGTAAAGAACTCCATTGAACAAAAATGAACGAAAATATAATCAAATAATCTACCAAGCGTACAACTACCACAAATCAGTATCAATAAATAAATGAAACCCAAAACAAATAGAAATTAAAATAAATCAAACTCAAAACGAGCAGAAATTAATCAGAGTAGGTTTCCAAACCCTATGCTTTCTAAAAGCCAGAATGTAATTTGTACTTTTACTAAAAAAAAATACTTTAAATTTGTTCACTTTTATAACTTTAAAAAATCAAAAATTAATTAAGATTTTAAGGAATATAATATCAGCACATGTATATAAAAACGGACAATACTCATTTTTTCAGTAAATTCATTTGAATTTTTTTCAGTGAAGTACAAATTATATTATGGCTTTTAGAAAACATAGGGTTTAGAACCATACTTTGCTTAATTTCTGCTCGTTTTGGGTTTGACTTATTTTAATCTCTGTTTTTTTTTTTGGTTTCATTTATTTATTGATACTGATTTTTGGTAGTTGTATGCTTGGTATATTATTTGATTCTAGATTTGTTCATTTTTGTTTAATGGGGTTCTTTACTTTTTTTTGAAAAACTTATTTCGTGCAAAAAGTTTTTTTGAATGAAATTATGAAAAAAACAGATAATTTTTTTTACAAGGCGTGAACAAAAACAGGATTCTAAATACACAAATACGCAGCTTAACTATCTAATGGTGTTATCTAAATCAACTTTCCTATTGCATCCGTAGAATTCATCATGGCCTCATACTTATTGAAATACGTACAAGCGAACAAAGGATAATGACATTGAAAAAAGGAAATGTAGGGAGACGCAAGAAACAAATTCCTATGGTCGCCACCAAAGTATAAACCCTGGCTTGGAGAATTTTCACTTGTACGATCCAAAAACAGTTTTAAGCGCTAGGAATATTAAGTACGAATGCTTCAGAAAGCCCTGGAAAGATACCAGGAGGACTAGGCCCATAGAATGTGATAGGTAGTATCTACCATTGACCTTCCTACAAATATTATATTCACAATAATGAAAGAAATAAAAATTAAGTAAAACAAAGCATTTGAAAATCAGACAGGAGGGGGCCTTGACTTGCGAAGACTTTTGGAAGGATTTATTCCTTCAAATCACTTAACTGAATTTGTAAATTCTTGGAGAGCCCATATCAGCACCAAATAGCGAGCTGTTTCTTTTTATACCATTCATTTTACTAAAGACTTGTCAAAGTAAGAATGAAACTAGATCGTATAATAATATCAAAACTACTGCTATTTATGAGTGCTTGATAAAAACATGATATTTTATTAAGTCTTTAAACATTGAGCTTCCAGCTTGATCAAAAAGAAAAGTACCAAAACTACATATCAAAGTCTTCTTTCTCGGAGTTTTTTTTTTTCATTCTCGGGTGTTCCCTAAGCAGAAAATACTTTCAAGAATAAAAAAAAAATACATGACAAAACAGATCACTTTGGTTTCGAAAGCAATCCAATTTGCTTGGCTATCTCTTTAATGTTAAAATTTTTTTTTTGTTTAAAGAAACAGATATATTAGAGAACTTAAATTGTGGTTCACCTGATTTGGGAGACTAATGGCTATCATTTGGTCAGGTTCACTTTTTTTTTCTTATGCTCCTCCTTATTTTTAAATGCATTTTTATACAAAAACTCTTTTGGCTTTGTTCAAGAAAACGATATTAACAACTTTAATAAAATTCATACTAGCTTGTAAATCTTTTTAACCCAAACTATTTGTTCAGACAGTTTATGTTGATTTTACTCAATTAAAGGCTTTTTTTATCCTTTGTTTTTTTCGCTGCAATCGATTTGGAGTTACGGAACCCTCAAGTTGAACACGGGTTGTTTAATTTTTGGGTCAGTGTTTCAATTAACAGGCGCCGTGTCCTCTGGGTTGCCACTCAGCAGGTCTTTTTGGTGCTAGCTTGGGTGGCAAAATAGTGTCAATTTCGTATAAAAAATGTCATTTTTGAAAAATTTGCCGCTCTCTCACTGGTACCAACAAGCTTTCCAAAT
>JAQQPU010016179.1:0-20250 GCA_029168905.1 Artemia sp. Kazakhstan ARC1039
AAAATTTTACTCACCAGGAGCTGCTTAGAATATTCCATATCTATGTAAATGATTGCAAAAATATCGATACTGATAGATTGAATGAACTATTCAAACTGTTGAAAATCCTAATCTGAAGGCTGAATATATACAAAAAATAATTGAATATATTAACAGTTAAACAAGACACGCTGGTTTTCTAACACGGGTTTACCCTAAAAAGACATGTATACCGTGAATTAGAAATCTGGTAAATTGCGTCAGAACAACTTGTCCTTCATAACACGTTATGCAAAGCCCTAACTAGTACAAGATAGTACATAGTATAACGCAATGTGAGGGAGCTCTGAATCTCTTTGAAAAGGTGTATACAAGGCTCAGAATAACATAGAAATTGCTATAGCTTCGCGCAAATCCAGAAGGCCATGTGAGGGAGCTCTGAATCTCTTTGAAAAGGTGTATACAAGGCTCAGAATAAAATAGAAATTGCTATAGCTTCGCGCAAAGTATAAGGTTGATTACTACTTATATCCTAGTTTGCACTGTTTGCAGCTGCTCTGCTTCTCAGTTTTTTGGCCAGTGATCAAGTCCTTTTACTTGAGCAGATATTGCCAGTCGGATTGGGTTGCGATTTCGAATGGGGCTGGGACTGTCTTTGACATCTGCGGAGGGTCTACCAAGTTTAAGCTGGGGCATCACACGCACCAAGGCATACAACCCTGCTACAATTTAAGACCTGAAGGCTCTCAAGATCATCTGTTTATCTGTCCTTGAAGTGAGCACTTTGACATCTGACCTTAAAACAAGGCAACTATTTCAGACTTCTGTGTCAATAAGCCACCACATAGTATTTTTGATACCATTCAATAACCACCAGATACTATTCTCATATACCATTTTCGTGTTTGAAGATGAGTTTGGCACATCTCCACCACCATGTCTGCTAAATCTACGCCACCCATATAACGCTTGCATTCATAAACAATGGCTAGCCCTGAAACCCTCGATTTATCCTTAACGTTCCGTCGTCTGCACGTATCCTGTGGCTTTATTCATGCATACTTCGAAGCCAAGCTAACCGTTTTGTTCTCTAACCATTTCACTACAATAACACCAGAATGAATTTCAGTCCTGTAATCGGAAGTTCCTCTCTCTTGTTTTTTTTTCATTTCACCATCTGTGAGGAGTGGGCAGCCCTTCATTCGTGCTATATTCAACGTACCAATACAAGTGAATCCTTTAATTTTTAGCAAACTCATTATTTTCAAGCTCGAAAACCAGTTGTCCAAGTAAATCTTGTAGTTCCTTTCCACTGGTAAGGTACTCACCAGACGTAAAACTATGTTGCCTCCAACTTACAAGATCTGGCTCTATGCCGTCTTCAACAAGAGTGTTTTTGCCTTCATAAACTTCAAAATCATGTACAAAACCTGACACACCAGCTCTTGTGAACGCTTTTATTCCCCACTTCGACGACTTTTTTGGTAGATATTGTCTCAAGTTGCTTCGTCCCTTGAAAGGATTCATTTAATCGTCAATTGAATGTTGTTTTTCGGGGCTACCTTCGAGAAACTTGGAACAGATATGACCCAGGACGGGTCAAATCTTGTATAGCTTTTCAAATCCTTGTTCTCCTGATTTCTTAGCTCTTTTTTTGTCGTTGAAATGAAAAAAATGTTTGATCTTGTCAAATCGTTGTCGGCTCATCTTGTCGGCAATTGCAGGGTATCTGGTAGCTGTTTCCCAATGCATTCGATAATAGGGAAACTCTTATCACCTCCAGTAGTACAACAATTCTCATGAAAACTTTTAGCACTTTGACAGTGAGGCAGAGATTGCATTTCTTAGTTTGGAAGTGCAACGACGTTACTTTGTTCAAGTATCAGTTTAAGAAGTTCTTTGTCAAAGAATTTTTGGAAGTATTTCAGTGGAGTCTCCAAGATGTCTGGAACTTGGCGAGGCTTTCCTTTCCAAGACAGATCAACTTTTTCTAACTCTACTTTTTTTCAACAAAATTTTTCTTGGACTTTCTATTTCTTCTTTGATTTTTCAGTACTTGCTACTACCGGTTGCTGTTGCTGACTAGAGGGTAGAGTTTCCCCCGAGTCATTGTCGCTGGGCTCACTGCAAGCTTCCACGTCATCTTTTTCCATGAAAAATTCCCGATTGTCCAGTAGAAGCAACAAGTCTGGATTAAGATCATTGATAAGATCTTCTGGAGACAGGAGGTCTGGATCATTCTCATCATCATCCTCTGACTAATCCTACAACATCTCTTCTAGAGTATCAAAAATATACTTGGCTGCCTCTTCTGCCTCAATTTGGCAATTTTGAGCTCGTTTTCTAACTCTGTCGTAAGATTCCGCCATCTAGAAGGAAAACAAAAATTAGACATATGATACGCCCTGTCTACTCAATGATCCACAATCCCTAAGGGGTGGTATGAGCTATTATGTAGAGGGGGACCCCTCCTACATGATAGATAATGTAAAACTATACTGCTTTCTTCACCCTTTTTATTTTCTTATTTAGTTGTTCATTTCACAATTTTGAGCCACGATCGTCCGATGTCGTATTTTTACAAAGAAGGAAATATATCTTGCTACTGATCCAAATTCTTGCACATATCATAAATTTTATCTACAGTAATTAAAAATTGTATATATTTTATACACATAGGATATGCAAGGAATCTGCCACATTTTGTTTTATTTCTAGTTCCTAGCTTAGAAAAGGCCAACCTTTTCATTCATTCTTCTTATCCCTTGGTTTGGTGACTCACTGCTTAGGCCACATGTCACACAGCAGCTCCCTGAAGGCATCAATCGACTGCCATATTTTTCTGCACCATCAAAAGATGCTGCTATAAGTGATATTTTTACAGCAAGATGACAGTCTAAGCTCGAAAAGTACAGTTTTGTTTTTCAACAACAATTGCCTCAATAGGGTTAAAAATGTAGGCTAATATAGCTAAGAGCAAACATTGCCACTTTTTTGTTGAAGGAAATAATATCTGTAAACAATTGGTAATATGCATAATTTGGGTCCATAGCCCTAAGTCTTCGTAAATAATAACGTCGCTGGAGGTATAATAAGTGGCTACCCTGATTGTTCTGAGAAAATGGCTATCTGGAAGTTTCAATCGTATAATCTGGGATCAAAGTGCCTTTTGGGGGCCAAATGGGCGGCAGGAGAAATAACTTTCGTTCAATAATTTCTCTCCCTAAAAATTGGCACCACAGCTCTCAATTTTCAGTCAAAAGAGCCCCCTTCTAAGCTTGTAAGACTACTGTTTCCACGCGAAGTGGCCCTGTTTAAAATAACGATAATAATATTATAACAATAAAAAAATAATAATCTGTTTACTCTTTAGTAAATCGACGCTATTATATTCACTCTAATAAATCTGTCTGTAAACAGTTATTCTGGATAATTTATGTCTTTTGCCCCTGGGGCTGTGTGGGAAATTTCATCCCCCAAGGCAATTATCTATTACATTTTTAAAGTACGCTAAAACAATTAAGTATCTGAACATTTGAATCCGATCCTTTGGCGGCTCATGCGGGTTCCCGGGGACTAATAGGGGCAAAGGAGGGGGTGTTTTGCATTCCAATTCCTTTTGATCCGTAAGAAGAGAACTAGAATATTCAGTTACCCATCGAATGACTAGCCTTCCAAGTTTCTATGGCCACAACTTCCATAATAAGTACCAAAGGAGAAAAATACATAGAAGGCACTTCGCTCTTAAATAACTCAGCGCTAGTGCATTGAGTCTGTTATTTGTATAGGTTTGAGCTTATCCCCTGGGACGATGCTTTTAACGTCAGCCCTGCATTCAGTTTTTTATACTCTTAGGGTTAGCACTGTCATTTTAAAATTTTTGAGTCGATGTGACAAGGGGTTACTGGGTAACCGGAAGCGCATTGGGGGCTGAAGGGGTATTTAGTTTCTCTTCAGTCAAACTGGATTTTCAAAAGGCACTAGAGCTTCTCATTTGTGGTTTAATCAAGGGTATCAATTGAAGGAGGGAATGGGGAATTGGCCCCCTACCAAATTTTTGCCCCCCCTCGTGCCTAAATTTTAAAAGTACCTTCTTGGAATTTTCATTGAAAATGACTTTTTTTTAATTTTGTTAGAAAAATACCCTTTTTCGCATTTTCATTAACAAATTGAGAAAACCAGCAAAATTGCCCAATTAGATTAAAAAAAAAATCCCTGCTGCAGTCCACGAATTGGCCCAACTGGCTCCAGCTACTCTCTACGTAAGCGCACGAGTCCACTTAAGAAATAATAAAAAGGGTTTACTTTCGTATCTGGAATAATCTTGCTCTTTTATTTTTCAATATAGTAAGACCATCTATTCAGATTCTTGAAAGACCATTTTATTTGCTTCTAATATTTCCAGCTGGGAGTCTCTGCCTTATACTTGGCATTTTATTTTTGAACCACGCCGCATTGTCGGGGAAAAGAATTTGGTGAAGTCACATCTCTCAGCCAATGATACTTCAATCGTGGTGTGGGAGAAATGAAACGTTGGCATCCTAATATTTATATAGTGTATTCACTTTCATCACCATTCTTCTAACTAGAAGTGATTAGTGATGAATGGCTTTGTCAAACCTGCAAGACATGCTTTTCAAATTAAGAACAACCTTGTTGATACTGTCGACAACTCGATTTAAAAAATGTTTTGGAATTATTTTGATTTAGTTTCCGATATTGTCTGTGATAAATTTTAAGTATTGTGTTACTTGTAGCAATAATGTTACATATTATGTTATAAATATATCATTCTCTTGGAGCAAGATGATGTTTACAGGTGGTTCACATACGAAGAAAAGAACAAATAACTCAAGTAATAAGAAATCTTCATCTCAGGATAGAATTGAGAGAAGCCGACTTAACTGTCAAGAGGTAACTATTTCGAATTCTAATGTTTTACAGATTTAAAGGAGCAGCTATTTCTAATATTCAAATTCTTCTTCTTACTACAATTCGCTAACTTCAGATGCAATAACAAATAGTGCAGCAATTGAAAATAAGAAATGAAAAATTTTGCATTTTGTATATAGCGGGTCTAGGATTCTTAAACATTATAAATAAAAAAACAACTTTTTTTTAACTGAGAGTAAGGAGCGGCATTAAAACTTAAAACGAACAGAAATTATTCTGTATATGAAAGAGGTTGCCCCTCCTCAACCCCTCGCTCTTTACGCTAAAGTTTTTATTGTTTTAAAAAACAAAGTTGTGAGACAGAGTCAAACTTCAGCGTAAGGAGCGAAGGATTGAGGAGGGGGCAGCCCCTTTCATATACGGAATAATTTCTGTTCGTTTTAAGTTTGAATGTCGCTGGGACTTTCAGTTAAAAAACTCATTTTTTTATTTAGTTTCAGAACGCTTTTTAGTTAATGCAGCTTTTATTTTTGCTCACCGTACATGAATAAGTAAAACGAAATTTGCATATTAATTTTACTTTTTTTTAGTCGGGGAGCCAAAGTTGAAAATCTGACAAAATAGCAATCTGAGGGGGACAAGTGATTTGAGAGAGGTTTTAGACTAAATCGACCATGCTGATTACGAATATCTCGGGAATATAAGCGCCAAAGGTGCGCTTGGTGGTTTTTTGCAACTAAGTTCGTTGATTTTTCTATTTCACTCAGACTAAGTCCAGCTTTCTACTAGAATATTGTAGTTGTCTTTTTTATACCTAGCCAAAACATTAGGCGATCGTTAATTTACCACATCAGTAAAAAAAAAAAAAAAAAAAAAAAAAAAAAAAAAAAAAAAAAAAAAAAACAATCCTGCTTCAAGCACAACAGCTTCAATATGCTTCAAACTGCTTTTACAAGCTTTTGCTTTTTACAATTTTATTAACATACGATTGGTCGAATATACATAATTTAAATATGTTTAGCAATGTTTTTTAAGTTATTATTTAGTCAAACTCGTCGTCACTTTCAGAAAGATCGCATGACCCAGCACAAGCACAAAGCAAGTCGCACTTGCGGATTCCAGCACAGGAGCACTTTCCAATACACATATTTCTACACTTGCAATGAACTGCAATACGGTTTATAGAAATCGGCCACTGCGACAATGAATTTGTCAGAGGAATAACCCCGAAAGCGTCACTGTATACCCATCCGAAATTTAGGGGGTCTAAAACTATTGGTTCAGACTCCATAGCCTGTAAAACGATTCCCCACTGATATACAACTCTAAGGATGTGATATTTAAAGCTGTTTTCAGTGGGCGGAAGATTTTTTAATGATTTTTTCCTATGGAATAAGTGCACTCGCAAGTCATTCAAGGAGTTAAAGTCAGTAGGATTCTTTCCATAGGCTGCGATTGTTACTTTTCTTGCCACCTCCGTCACTTCCTCAATATAATTTGATATGTTGACGAGGTCAATCTTGACTTTTCTCGTCAGTTTCGCCATGTCACTAACAAGATCAAATTTCAAAGCTGCTTTCACAAATGTCTTCTTCCCCACAGAATATGCAAAGCTCGTCGTGTCAGTGCCACTAAGGCAGTGTAGAAGTCCAATGCTGTCAATAAAGTCCCGTGGAAGAGAAATGTAGACAGGTCTTCCATCCCCTTTTTCCGTTTTCTGGGCAGGAAGGATCAGAGGGTCCGAAAATGGAAAAATGGGATGGAAGACCGTAGTGTGAACAGCTTTTCTGGAAAAAATGCCAGAAGAAGGAGACGATTAAACATGATAAGTGATAAATAAAAATAGTTGTCTGATGTGGTTTAAAATAGAAAAAAGTTAAATAGTCTAACTGAGGCTCTAAAATTGTTTTCTATAGGTTTTGGCTCAGAAAAACAGATTTGATAAGGATGGCTGATAAACTTGTACCGATATTTTTTTAAAACCGCTAAGTCTGGAGGGCTATTCCTTTTTCCGGATTTCCATCCCATTTTTCCAGAGAGCGGATAGTCTGGATGCGCTATAAAGTTAGTGACTTGAAGAGCAATGGTAAATAGTGAGATTCTTGACACACAAAAGAGGAAAGAGAAGACAGCCAAGTATTGTCAGAGTGTACCACCTTTGCTTGACTATGCTTGAAAAAAACCTGTACCACCTAGGCTAGCTCACAAAAGAGCCAAGCTCCTCGTAAAACCCCTCCGGTGGACACCCCTATAATTTACTGAATAATAGTAAGAAATAAGTTGCTTTTATAAGGAGGAACTAATCTGCACCTTTACCCTACTTTTAAACCACTTAAGTAAGCCTCTAACTATCCTTTGACCCCAAAACTGGTAAGACTTTTAGCCTATGCATTATAAATTTATATACCAAGGATTCCTGAAAGACGAGGCGAAACAATAAAAAGTGAAATACTAATAAAAACAAACATTTGAGGATCAGATAATAGAGTTAATTAGCTTTTTAACCATCAATTTGCACCAGCATGGCAGATGGCAGTAAACATAAGCATAACAAAGCCACGAGAACGATGCAGTGTCATCTACTTAACAATAAACAAGTTAAGTTTTAAATTTTTTACCATAGATGATTGAGTCGAAACTTTGACCTCATGTTAAACTATGAAGCGCACTTTGGTGGTCGCAATTCCCGAAATAAATGGAATCAGCATGTTCAAAAACATTGTTTCCAAAAGTCAGAACTCATGTACCAAAATGTTTTTTACAAATCGTTATTTGACGACTTTTTCAACTTTGGCTCCCCGACTATTTGGCCAAATGGCTTTCTCGAAATTTTGTTCTGACGTAACTTACAAATTAACTTACGTAACGAACTTCTATATTCGTATATTTTTATTACTTTTATTAGCGATTTCACCCCCTAATCAATACCTCACTTTTTACGCTGAATTTTGTTCCAATTCTTTAAGAATGACCTCTTAATCCCAAAGGCTGTTAATTAGAATAAATAGGTCTGATGAAAGTACAAAAAAAAAATTGCGTAAAGAGCGAGGTAATGAATAGGAGCGAACCCAATTATATACATATTAATTTCTGTTCGTTTTATATTTTGATGTTGCTCCTTACTTTCAGTTAAAAAAAAAATTATTATTTAATTTCTAATCTTTTTTTTAAATAATGCTTGGAAATCCGGCGCCTCGCTCATAGCAGTGTCTCTTCCCGCATGAAAACTTCCTACATGAAAATACTCTCCCACATAACCCCCCCCCCCACCGTCCCCCCATTTCCAACTACCAAAAAAATTTCCCCTGAAAACTTCTGTATACTTTCATATAACTAATACTATATGTATACATTGGGCAAAGTTTTTAACTTGCAGACCTTCCCCCGGGGACTGTGGGGGGAGTAAGTCATCCTCAAAGGCATAGTTATAGTATTTTTCGACTATTTTGAACAAAACAGCCATCTCAAAATCTTGATCGGATGACTTTGGGAAATAAATGAGCGTGGGAGGGGGCCTAGTTGCCCTCCATTTTCTTGGTTGATTAAAAAGGGCACTAGAACTTTTAATTTATGTTCGAATGAGCCCTCCCACGATATTCTAGTACCACTGGTTCGATACAATCACCCCTGGGGGAAATAACAACAAATAAACAAAAAAAAAAAAAATTAATACGCATCCGTGATCTTTCTTCTGGCAAGAAATGGAAAATTCCACATTTTTGTAGATAGGAGCTTGAAACTTCTATAGTAGGGTTCTCTGGTACGCTGAATCTTATGGTGTGATTTTCATTAAAATTCTATGACTTTTAGGGCGTGTTTTTCCCTTTTTTCGAAAATAAGGGAAATTTTCTCAGGCGTGCAACTTTTCACGAGTAAGACTAAACTTGATGAAACTTATATATCTAAAATCAGCATGAAAATATGATTCTTTTGATACATCTATTGGTATCAAAATTCTGTTTTTCAGAGTTTCGGTTACTATTGAGCCGGGTCGCTCCTTACTTACAGTTCGTTACCACGAACTGTTTGATTGAATTTTAGTGCATAATTTTCTTCAAAGCCGCACCCCTTTCTGGGGAGTTTTAATTCATGGTCCTAAGACTACTAATACTACTAATAAGGCTAAGGGTATTAGGAAGACAGTTTCAGATAGTATTGAGGGGAGGGGGGATGTCAAATTTTAATTGAAACAAGTTGTATGTATGCAGGCTGTCAAATGAACGCTTTAACAGTATATCAAGAACAGCTTAGAGCATTAGGTTGAAGCTTTCAGAGCATGTTGAGGGGTATATTGAAGTAATAAAAAACACTAGTGCATACTATCACTACTAGTAGTAGTAGTACTACTGTTGTTAGTACCATTATTGCTAAGGATTATGGTATTAGTGTAGAACTTCCAAAGACTCTTGAGGGGGATGCTGGGCTAAATCAAAATATAGTCTAAGTGAATCCAGGTTTTCAAAATAGCAAACGTACAATTATAAACATCAACAACAAGAAGAACAATAGGGATTATTTTCGCAAGACAAAATTCTTTCTTTAAAAGACTATTATTTTCGGTATTTAAAGATACAACTGGTACAGAAGTGGGGCTTACGCCCCCCAAGCCATCTGAAGACCAGAACATAATTTTTACTTTACTGAAAGCAAAACAAATTTTAAGTGTTTAACTTTGATAAATCCAAAATTGTTAAGACTTTAAGGAAATATATTAATATATCTATATTAAAATGTCAATCAACATTCATTTTGTTGTTATTTTCAATTTTCTTGATTGTGATGTTGTTTTGTTTTAGATTTTTTTTTTCATATTGTGAGAAATAGGAAAATTCAGCTCGAAATAAGGATTGTTTTTAGTAAAGTACAAATTATGTTCTGGTCTTCGGAAGGCTTGGGGGGGGGGGTCATCTCCACTCGTCTTAATGTCTGCTTGCTTGTAGCTCTTTACGTTTCTTTAAAAAAGTTCGTTCGTGGAATTTTTTTTTTAATTAATGTTTAGAAAAAGCAACTTACTCCGTATAAAATAAACTGTTGCTTTCACAAAATGACAAGGGCTCCCCCCCCCCATCAGTACCCGCGCTGTACACTTAATACTACATTCATTCATAGATATATTCTTCTTATTCAAGGGAGGTCAGAAGTTAAATCATTGATGTACAAAGGACATACAAAAAAGCTTCTTCGTTAACGTTCTTTATTTTCAAACTTGGCACTCACTAAATGTTAAAGACCGCGTATCTGCACAAAAAGGCTTTTTTTTCACTGAAGATTGCATTTCCTAGTTTTCTTGATTGTTTTAGACGTATATGGCCGGGGAAGTTTGCACTTGACCAATATAAAGAATCTTACTTCATTTTTAATGTCCTTGCTACTTTATTCGTCTGAATATTCATTCAGACAATTATTTCAGACGATTGAGACGATTCGTCTGAATCGTCTGAATCATTCATATGATTATTTAATTGTCTGAGTTTCAGGCAAACAATATTGGCCCAAATCAGTTCTTTAAGCCTTGGGTAAATTGGCTCTTTTCCTCCACCCTTACGGAAATTTATAAAATCCTGGCATAAAAGCCACTTTCTGAGGCTTGGAGTATCCGTCAACGCCACAAACCACAACAGATACACTAACCCTCCCGCGCAGTATTTGATGCACAATTATAGACCACTATAGGCCTATATAATTTATGAAACCCCAAATCAATCAATTTGGTTATAGTACAGAAACTGTGTGAAAAAAAGGCCTAACCCAGAACAAATTGCAATAGAAATCATTTTATCACTACCCGACTCAGAAAATGCGCTGATAACAAATAAGAAAAGTTTGCTCATCTAGCTGTTTCACAAATACATTTTTTGAGGTTGAAGTTGATTTTGAGAAGGTGAAATTTGTGTTTCCACATAAAGGCGTACAAAAACAAAATTGATGTCTTGTATAAGGCACAGATCACAATGATTGTGAAAATCACTATTATTTGAACGTAAAATTAAAACTTAGGTCTTTTGGGGTTGAGGTTGATTTTGAGAAGGTGAAAATTGTGCATCCATATAAAGGCGTACAATAACAAAATTGATGTCTAAAATAGGGTACTAGATCACGGTGATTATTAAAATCATCTTTATTCGAACGTAAAACTAATACTTATGTTTTTTGAGGTTGACGTTGATTTTGAGGAGGTGAAATTCGTGTTTCAATGTTAAGGTGCACAACAAAAAAAAGGGATGGCTACTTATCATTACTGTTGCAGGGGAAACAAACTCAGAGGCGAGAATCTTCATGCTAATCTGGAAAATTCAACTTCAAATCTGATTCTATATTAAGTCTTCCAATAAAGTGGCTGCTCGAAGGTCAGTGCTGGAATCGCACCGTACCTGGAACACTGTTCATAAATGAAGTTTAGTGTAGAGTAAATACAAATGAGATCACTTGGTCTCATATTTATCATAGTTATGAAGAGAATAGAGGATTTTCCTCTGTATGAGCATGACTGCGTATCAATATACACCTCGCCCATATTTCCCGACCTTGGCAAGGGTGCAGGAAAAAGTCTGGACATCTTCTGTTGCAAGTCACAATATGTTGATGGATACAGAATTGAAGCTCGTGATACACGCGCAAAATTGAACCACGTACAGACTATTAGGTTGTCGTACTTTCTGTCTGAGATACTTAATGGGAATTTGGCTCGGTTCAGTTATCTGCCTTGACGTAACAAACTTTTCCCTCTCAAGTGCTGTTGAAGACATCAACTGTGGCGTCATCTCTTCCACCTCTTCAGATCTAATCTGAAGAGGTGGTCTGATTCCCTTTGTTAGACAGGCTTGTAACATGCATTGACCTATTGGCGAAACCTTCCTGTTGTTTTGGCTCCTATGAACAGAGTGTTGAGAAAAAGTCGCAAAGATGAGGCTAAGCATTCGGGGTTGTATGCTATCTCCCCGAGGTTTTCAGAATTGGGATGCACATCCATTTTTTATTTAAAATATGTGGCATCACTTTTGATTAAATCTGCTGCAGCTCGCACGATAGCTTCCTTCTCCAGCTCTACGTCAACAGTTTTTTTTTATCTTCAGTAATACTTGTGGAGAATGGCGTAAGCTGTGGCTCTCAGCGTAATAACTTTTTGTCTGCCGTTTATCTCTGCAAGTACTGCGCTTTCCCCAAATCTCTCTCGCATCTTCTTTTTTATGTATCTTTCACTATATCTAGGATTCTCTGATTTCCTCATGAGCTCGTTCATCATACTAACTTCAGTGTTAGCCGCTTATCATCGTTTGCATAGGAAAACTCGACAATTTTCTCGAATCCCGCGTTCTGATTCAAAATCTGTGGTCGACTAGATTATCGATTTCCAGACTGTGAAGGAATTCCGCTATACTTTATGGGGATATTACGTTCTATTAGAAAGTTTTACTAGATGGATTTGCTCCTAATAGGTCAGAAGCGTTTAGATCGGCAGTGGCAACAAGAATTCTAGTAATCTTGTTGCCATCATTTCTTTTTCCGCAAACCTCTCTTAGTGTATTTTCAAAGTCTCTCGTTCCAGCTTTGAAAGTTTTCTCTTTCTTCTTTCAAAAAAATACCCTTCTAGAGCATTAGATAGCTTTAAAGTCGAAAAAGGCTTTAAAGTCGAAAAAACTTATTCCACAAAAGCCATGAATATCGATGGAAATAATTAATGAAGCAGAACTAAGAAATAGGCTATATGAGAAATATTTGGATGGTCTGAGTGATGAATCACTTGACCTATTTAAAACACAGTGAAATTTAGCGAATAAGCTCCGATGAAAAGCAATATCTGAATTTTATAGCCGCAAATTTGAGGATAGTAAAGGAAACATGAAAGATACATTGAGCGCAATTAATGATCTTGTTAGTGGAAAGCGAGATAACAGTAGTGAAGAATTTTGTTTAAGTAGATGCGACTGTGATGATAAAAGTGCAACAGTAAATAAATTCGGGTGAATTTTTCTCTAACATTGGACCTGAAGTGCAAACTAATGTTGATAATAAGTACCTAGAAATGCAGTGTAATAATATTCGTAACAAAAAAGGTGAAACTTTGGAAATGAGCTTTAGTTTGTGTACCAGTGAATAAGTGAGTAAGATTGTAAAGTCACTGCAGTCTAATTCAGCTGGAGTTGATGGTTTGTCCCTTCGAGGGCTAAAAGTGTAAGTTTCATACTACACTGTATAGTTTTTATTATAAGCCTTTCTATAGGAAAGGGTAAGTTCCCTGAACAGTTTAAAGTCGCAAAGGTCATACCCCACCATAAAGGTGGCTAGATACGTGATATTGAAACTGGAAACTGATATCGATTTTACCTTTTTTTCAAAAGTATTAGACAACGTCGTCCATGAGCGCCTCTGTGATTTACTCCAGGTGAAAAGTTTACTCAGTGAGACACAATTTGGATTCCGTGAGAGACACTCCACAATGCATTTCTTGCAGCATTTGGTGGAGTGCGTAAGTGGTGCGTTGGATAGAGGCTATTTGCCTATGTCGACTTTCATTGATATTAGAAAGGCATTCGATACTGTAGATTTTAAGATCTTGCTTGACAGACTGAAGTGTATGGGAATTCGTGGTGCCTCCCTTCAGTTTTTGGATAGTTGTCTTCATGGAAAATCCCTGCGTGTAGTGATTAATGATGTGGCTTCGTCTTCTTATTCTTTAAAATATGGAGTACCGCAAGGTTTTGGTTTTAGGTCCCCTGCTTGGTATTCTGTACGTCGACGCGGTGCACTTTTATTTTCAAGACGTCTGTGTTACTATATTTGCTGACTGATGATACAGCTTTGACTGTGTTTACAAAATCAATTGAAAAGCTGGTGTTGCAAGCTAATGATGTGCTAAGAAGACTGGAGATCTTTATGAACCTCTGGGTGTTACCGTGGTAATACCGGGTGTTATCTGGGTAATACCGTGCGTAAACGTGAAAAAAATTTCCTAATGACTTTCTGCAGAGTAGGCACATCTGTTGGCACTAGCGGTCTAGTTATGCTTTCTGGGAAGCCGGTGCAGCAAATTAATAGTGTACGTTACCTGGGATTTTTCATAGACTCAAACCTTTCATGGAAGCATCATAGTGATGTTATTTCTGCCAAAATTGTAAGAGGAATTGGGATGCTCCGTAGACTTTAGAATTTTTTGCCAAAGTAGATTCTACTGATGATTTACAACTCCATTGTCTATCCTTACATATCATATGGTTGTCTGATCTGGAGTAACAACTTCAACAGTAACTTCAAAAGAGTTCAAATTCTTCAAAACAAAGCATTGAGGATCATAGGCAACTATATGAAAGATGTGAATGATACAACTTGGGTCAACTACGTGACTATCAAGCAGCAGTTTTTGTCTTCCAGTGCGTGCATAATCTAGTCCCAAGTATTTTTCGTGATATTTACCGTGCTAACTATGATATTCATGCATATGATACGAGGAACAGTGAAAATTTGGTGGTTGGGCTTAAATGTAGCACGAGATCAGGATTCCGATTACAGTTTCTTGGAACTGCCGTCTGGAATTCTTTACCAGTGAGCATTAGGGCGATTGAATGTCTTTTGGATTTTAAGAGAAAGTTAAAGACTCTTTATTAAAAATTGGTAATAAATGTGTGAATTTAATCTAATTTATTATTATTAATATTATGTATTTATTTTTTAATAAGTAAGGGGTGGTTGGGAGGTTGGGGTGGCAGGGAGTAACGGGTGGATGGGAGCGGTAGGAAGGAATGGGTGGATGGAGTGGTAGGGTGAATGCAGATGGTAGGGAGGAACGGGTGGATGAGAGGTCCTGGGGTAGGAAGGTCGGGAGGTAGAGGTTAATTTGGATTTGATAATGTGAAAGAGTTTGGTTTGCTTCCCCCCCCCATTTTTTAGTTTATTTAGTTGTTTTTTGTTCGTGTGTTTTGTAAATGGCTAGCCGTTTTACTGCGTGTCAGCAAAAACTAAGATTTTTTCCTTAGTGCAGTAGTTGTAAATTGTGAAGTGTTCTAATCCTGTTTATTAATAGAGCAATAAAGTTAAGTAAAATAAAGTTCTGTCAAAGGTAACTGGGATAGAGTAAAAGAGACAACTGGATGTGAAGTCGGAATTTCCAGATAAACGGGAAGATTCTCGCCTCTTGACTTTGCCTGCAACAACAAAGTAAAGTAAAAAAAAAGTAACAAACTCCATTAAACCAAAAATGAGCAAAGATAGAATCAAATAATCCACCAAGCGTAAAACCACTACAAATCAACATCAATAAATAAATGAAAACTAAAATGAAACAGAAATTACAATAAAAAACCAATTCAAGCTCAAACAAGCAGAAATTAAAATGATTAGGGCTTACAACCCCTATGACTTCTCAAGGCCAGAACATAATTTGCACTTACTGAAAAAATACAATTGAATGTTCATTGTAGTGTAAAATACATATGCTCATATTTATTCTTTAAAATTTCAATAATTTTTGAATTATTAGTCATACAGTTGAAAAATTTAAATTTTTTCAGTAGACTGCAAATTATGTTCCGGCCTTGAGAAGGCATAGGGGTTCTTAGCCCTAATCGTGTTATTTATGCTCGTTTTGAGTTTGACTCGGTTATTTATTGTAATTTATGTTCGTTTTGTATTTCATTTATTTATTGATGCTGATTTGAGGTAGTTGTACGCTTAGTAGATTATTTGATTCTATGTTTTCTCAATTTTGGTTTAATGGACTTCTTTACTTTACCTTGAAAAGCTTATTTTGTATAAAAAGATTTTTTAATTAATTTATGTTCTTTTTATATTGACATAGTCTTTTTCATGGAAACTTGATTGGAAAGCTGATTACCCTCTAATCACTTTTGACTCTTAGAAAGGACACTAGAACATTTAATTTCCAATTAAATTAGCTCCTTTAAAATATCAATGATTTTACTAGTTATGATAGAGTAGCGCTGCTTATGGTATTGTTTATATGCCCTTTTAATACAGACATGCATAGAGTTTTCTTCATGTAATTGAAACTCCCCCTAAACGCTTCCTATAAGTTTCAACTTATTGCCCTTAGTGTCATTAATCGTAAAAATAGTTTTAAAAGCTTACATAGTGTCTTCTGGCATAGTTTAAAATCCACCAAAACTTACGCTGAAACGTCTAACTTAATAATGTAAGCCGTTATTGTGATATTGCTTTGTCACCCTTTTGACAATCTACATGATCATAGTTCGTTCTGATTTACTTCAACATCTGCCTAAATATTCCTTGAAAGTTGCACCTTAATACCATTTGCTTGTGTAGTAGCAATATTCTTTAGTGGCAGTAGTAGCATTAGTAGCATTATTCACTTATCATCTTTGTTGTTGTTTTTTTTCAACATTCCCTTCAACACCCTTTGTTCCAACTTAATGCACAAATCAATTCTTAAGATATGCTCTTAAGAATTGACAGTCTTAGAATTGACACTTAGACTCTTTTGACAGTCTAAGTGCACATAGTGTGTTTTTTTAGTTCAAATTTGCCATCAATATTCTCTCAAGTTTTACCTTCATAGACTTAGCCATAACAGTACTAGTGTCACAGTAGTTGCGTTGGTAGTAGAAGTGGTTGCAGTGCTAGTGTTGCATTAGTAGTAGCAGTAACAATAGTAGCAACAGTATTAATAGCGGTAGTAGCATGTACATCTTGACTTTTGATCAGTTGAACATCCCTTTCATGATACCCCGGAAGTTTCACCTTGGCACGGTAAGCCGCTACAAAAATATTGCTGATGTGCGCTTTTGACGCCCTTTTCATCTTAATACGCAAAGCCTTACATGTTGCTGCAATTGAAGTAGTAGTTGGAGTATTTTAGCAGTATTAGTAAAAGTATCAGTGGTAGTAGTGTTAGTTGTGACATGTATATATTACCTTTTTGTCAATTGATCTTCCCCTTTAAGTATTCTCCGAAAGTTCCAACTTAATACCCAAATCCATTCTTGAGATACGCTTTTCTGACAATCTGCAAGCTTATAGTGTGTTTTGATTTAGTTCAACCTCCCCCTCAATATTTTCTGTCAACGTTTCAACTTCATGCACTTAGCCTGAATTTCTCCTATTATCATAGTAGTAGTGGTAGTAGTAGGAACAGCAGTAGCAGTAACAGTCTATTATTATTATTATCAATTTGAAAAACTTTTTCCATGAAACAAGTTTTTCAAAGAAAAGTAAAGAACTCCATTAAGCTAAAATGAGCAGAAATAAAGTCAATAAATAGCCGAGTCAAACTCAAAACGAGCAACAATTAACATGAGTAGGGCTAATAACCCCCGTGGCTTCTCAAGACCAAAACACAATTTGTGATTTACTGAAAAAAAAACAATGCAAAAAAACAAATGACCGTGGATTGTCAGTTTAATTGACAAACACTGATATTTATTCCTTAAAGTTTTGATAATTTCTTATTGATGAAAGTAAAAAAATGAAACATTTCAAAGGCATTTTGTTTTCAGTAAAGCACAAATAATGTTCTGGTCTTGAGAAGTGATGGTGGTTTTGAGGTTAGTGCTCTCAAAAAGGGCAGTAATACTTCCGATTACCAATTCCAATGAGACCCCATTGAACCTTTCAATAAAAACCTTATATACCCCAAGGATATAACTTTAAACACTTGCCCTGAAGGCTGTAGGGTGGTTGTCATCCTCAAAGACATAATGTCTGGACCCTTCAGCTACGCTGAACAAAATTACTACCTCCAAATTTCCAGTTGATGTGTTAGGGGAAATGATGGACGTGGAGGGGAGGGGGCTGGTTACTCCCAAATTACTTTTGACTCTTGAAGAGGGCGCTACAGCTTCCGATTTCAAATCAAACATTCATTCCATAAAGACCTTATATACCCCAAGGGCATAACTTACAACCCCTACCCCAGGGCTCTTGGGGGTTGTACCCACCCTAGAGGCAGTGTTATTTGTTCTTTGGACTACTTTGATCAAAATGGCTATCTCACCATTTCACAGTGGCTATCTCATCAGATGTGTTTGGTGAACAGAATGGTAGTCGGGGGGGGGGGGGGTACTAGTTTCCGTGAATAACTTTTAGCCTTTAAAATTGAACTATAACTTCCAATTTTCAACCAAATGAGATTCCATAAACGATCATCCTTTCTACAAAAACCTTATATGCCCCAAGGACATAACTTTAAACCCTTGTCCTAAGGGCTGTAGGGTGGTTGTCATCTCAAAGACATAATGTCTGGACCCTTCACCTACGCTGAACAAAATTACTATCTCCAAATTTTCATTGGATGTGTTAGGGGAAATGATGGGCGTGGAGAGGATGGGGGCTGGTTGTTCCCAAATTACTTTTGACTCTTGAAGAGGGCGCTAGAGCTTCCGATTTCAAATCAAACAGTCATTCCATAAAAACCTTATATAACCTAAGGGCATAACTTACAACCCCTTCTACAGGGCTCTTGGGGGTTGTGCAAACCCTAGAGGCAGTGTTATTTGTTCTTTGGACTATTTTGATCAAAATGGCTATCTCGCAATTTCACAGTGGCTATCTTATCAGATGCGTTTAGTGAGCAGAATGGTATTCGGGGGGGGGGGAGGGATACTAGTTGCCGTGAATAGCTTTTGACTCTTAAAATTGAACTATAACTTCCAATTTTCAACCAAATGAGATTCCTCTAAAGTTTATACAACCATCTCTTCCGTATAAACCTTAAATATTTCCGGAGCATAATTTACAACCTTTACCCCTAGGCTCTGGAAGGGTATGTTTCAACCCCAAAAGCCTTGTTTTATGATTTTTGGACTATTTTGAAAGAAATTGTTATCTTAAAAGTTTCAATTGGATGCATTTTGGGAAATTATGACGTGTCTGGGGAGGCGGGGGGGCTGCCTTCCAATCACTCTGAATCTTTAAAAGAGCCCTAGAACTTCCAACTACCAATCCCATAAGCCCCCTCCGAAGTTTTACAATCACTTTTTCTATATAAAACTTATATGCTCCCAGGGCCCTTCCAATCATAGTTGCCCTCCAATAATTTTTTACTATTAATAAGGGCATGAGCCCTTTAAATTTTCAATCGAATGAGCCCTTTTCGAAGTTCCTACGACAAATCCTTCGATACGAAGTGCCCTGGTCTCAAACCAAAAAAAAAAAAAAAAATTAATAATACATTGTGCCCACATCGTTTTTTACTTAGGCAGCGCTATTGCGCTGTCAATGATAAGTTATTTTAAAAGTCGTCTATAGATCATTTAAAATGATTTAAGCTTCAAAAATTCCAAGTGTATTAAGTTTAGGTGGAGTACAATATCAGACACACAGTAAAACTTTCTTGGGACAAAATCCGTGTTATAAAGTGTCAGCGGGTTATCTTTAGACTCTTTTATAACTATTTTAAAATGTCTTAGAATGCTTTTATTTTCGAAGATTTCTACTCTAGCTTAGACTCCATTAACAATAAAATTATAATTCTAATTCAAAACTATTCCAATGAGTTTTACCCCCACCTTATAAACAATACAGAATGGTAACTGTAGACTTCTACTGTTGTATAAATCTTATCTGAATTCTTGGCTAAAGCGTGGAATGTTGCCTTGTTCTTGCCAGTTTCAAACTTTTTCCAGAGTAGCGATTTTGTTTATGATTCTTCAAAACAATCATTCATAACTGACAATGGGAGGGCTTTCAATTTATCAAAGAAAGCATGTATGCCAAATGTGTACAATAGGTTTAAAATGGAGTGCTTTTGTGTGAAGTTAAAAAGGACCATGAGGGGATGCCCACTATCCACCTTATGGTGTACATCATATACACATGCACATATCCATCATTGTTCCATTACACTTTGACACACTTTCACAGCCTCATGACTCTTCATTCCGCACTTCACAATATTCGTGGTATTCTTCAGGTATTCCTAGTTATGAAACTAGGCATTCTTCAGGGATAGTGTCTGAGGCTCAGAGTACTCAACACGGATGTTTATTTCCACGTTTTGCACGACCACAGCTGTGGAATTCACTCCCTGAGGGTATAAAGGTTACACATAATGTTAGCCAGTTCAAGAGTGGGTTGAAACGTTACCTTCTGGGAAGTTGTTAATGCTTAAGTTGATGTAAGTACCGTGTCGCTAGTGATTTGTTTCCACGTCTCTTATAGTCTATCGACGATATTGTTTAATACTGTGTGCTAATATTTAAAAGTTGTTATATTTTCACTACTTGTTTGCTTTTTTTATGATTTTGATTTGTAGGTGAAGTGTGAATATATATTAGTAGATTATAAGGATGAAAATAACCATCATATAAAACCCAATGGGTTTTCCCGATGATTCTTGAAAGATTTTATAAGCATTATTTTAGTTAATAAATTATTTCTCTCTCTCCTCTCTCTCTCTCTCTCTCTCTC
>JAQQPU010016180.1:6751-20249 GCA_029168905.1 Artemia sp. Kazakhstan ARC1039
CTTCCAGCTAAATATTCCATATCTTGGAATATATATATTCCAGCTAAATTCCCATCAACACTTACTAGAAAAAACAGCGCTTTCATGCTGAGATTTGGAAAGGAATTCTTCTAAATGTCGCAGCACACTTTCGGCTGAATTCCCATCAATATGTACAAGAAAAAAAAACAGCGCTTTTGCATGGTTTATACAAGAGCGCTACCTATACTTCACTTATATTTTGTATTTAGACACAAAAGAAGAATTAATCCATTCATTTCAAGTTAAAGTACCCAAAGAAGATTGTGATTCAAATGTGGAAAGGAATGCGCCGTCGTACTTTTAAAGCACATTTTAATGTTTTTTTTAAATCACAGATATAAGCATATTTTCATACATATGCCTTCGGACTACTTATTTAAAAAGAATAAAAAATGAAGAAGAAAGCAGACACGTGTTATCAACGCTACAATGTAGCTTTCATTGGATTTCAATTGGAGGTTATGTGAGTGTGAACCTCGAGCTCAGGGTTTTTGGTCAGTTCGATTGGTGATCTCAAACTATTTTTTGGTCCTGTTTTGGGCAAAATTGATGTTTTGTAGCACAAAGGGAAAAAGCAGCACTTTTTTTATGGGAGTATTTATTTTGTCACTGAAAAGCATAATTTGATATTTGAAATTTCGTTTGAATGTTTTCGCTTCCACTATACCAACCATGGTGAAAAAATAACGTAAACATTACTGCTAGCCAAGCAAAAAACACGATTTTACTTATGTTTCAAGATGGTTTTTTAGGTTTTTGACAGTGCTTATTTTTATTATAGTCTTTGCTTCAATTTGATGTCATGTTGAAGTGCTTTTAGGCTTTTTTGTAAAATTCTCAGAAAACCCTTTTCAAGATTACAAATTGCTTTTCGATTGAGTCAGAACAAAATAGTCTGCTTCCAAATTAGGCAAGGTTTGTCACTAGACATTTTCTTTAAAAACCCCTGCTTCAGTTTCTGGCAACTAAGGGGTGCGTTTTTCTCTTTACTAGGTTGTGTCATTCTAGATTGTGTCACTATCAAATAAAGAAAAAACATGCTTGTCTTCAATTGCCAGTTAATCCTGTAACTCAAGCAGCTTTGCCACCCTTAGTGATTTATTAATATTTCTAGTGATTTTTTATATTGCCTAAATAAAGATCACTAAATCAGCTCATAAATCACTAGATTATTGAAGAAAGTCGCTAAAATCTAGTGATTTTTTCACCGGGTGGCAACCCTGAGGTCAAGCAGTATCAGCCGCCACCGTTACATCTACAAAATTAAAAGTTATTTTAGCACCAGACAGGATTACTCCAAGTCTGTCCCAGAAGTTTAACAAACAGGTCCAAACCAATAGTACTACCGCACCCTCTTCTAGTCTCTTAACTAGTATTTACCGGTAATGAGACCCCCGGAGCCACAAGTTCACAAGTCAAGACTCAAAAATTTTACGGATCAATTGGCTATGAGGATGAATCTTCAATGAGCCGTCCTAAGCCAACATGAAAAGGCTAAAAAAATGTATGCATTTCACGAGTAAGATTGAGAGATGAAGATGTACAATTATAAAGAGAAGAATTATAAGTTCAAAAAAGTTATATTTTTCATGTCTTTTTTTTAAACATGTCTATTGGGGGCGTTACATAAATGATGTTGTATCGCTTTGGAAATATGGGGAAAATGTACTTAGGGGCTTTCTAGATCACCTTAATACATATGACCGAAACCTACAATTTACCTTAGAAATTGAAAATGCAAATTAATTTATTCATTTATTTGAATACCCGTCATACAAAAGCAACAAGACGGAGCTGTAAGAGAAAACAAAATAATAAAGACAGCAATTAGACACTTTGTAAAATACAAGACAAGCAAATATACGAAAGAAATCAGAATAAAAAGAAAAAGACTTCTAAGTGAACGAGTATAAACACACACATTTACTATCTAATGTGACCATTATCTTACCACTGCAAGATATGGCTCCTATGACTTGCTAGAAGATGTCGGGTAAATCGAAGTTTACAAGATACATAAACAAGATGGAAGCGTAAGCTGCTGAGATTCTACGCCTGATTTGTTCAAGAATAAGTTTTCGGGTGAGTCGGATAGAAGAAGCAATGGGCAGATCTAAATACATAAGGTGATCTATAAGTTGAACAGAGCTAGATCCAAGCGAGATGGAAGGGGCAGAGGAATTTGTTTTCCAGTTTAACAGGAAAATATTAGATTTGGAGGAGTTGAATTCAAGCCCAATGTTCCAATATTCCGCCTCAAGGATTCCTAAAATTTCGGTGATGCGTTGAAGAGTTCGACTAAGGCTTAGGATGTCGTCAGCATAGCATATCAAGGGAAGGTTTACAGAAGACAAAATTAGTGAAGGAGGGTACAAATCTTGTGCTTCCATAACATAGTTATTAAAGAGGTCGGGATAGATGACAGCTCCTTGACGGGCCCCTTTTATTGACTGGGATAAGTTGTCTACGCGGAATCGGGGGTATACCTTTATATGGGGGTAGTTTCAGACGGATAAAAAGTCTTGAACATGTGTTGAACTTGAACATGTCTGTACTGTATGCTTCCCAATAACCAATATTATATGTTAACATTGGGTAAATTTCATAACTTTCAGCCCTCCTCCCGGGAACTTCGGGGGATTAAGTCATCCTTAAAGACATACTTATATTATTTTCGAACATGCTGAACAAAATGGATATCTCAAAATTTTGATCAGGTGACTTTGGGAAAAAAATGAGCGTGGGAGGGAGCCTAGTTGCCCTCCATTTTTTGGTCATTGGTCACTTAAAAAGGGCACTAGAACTTTTAATTTTCATTCCAATGAGCCCTCCCACGATATTCTAGGACCACTTGGTCGATACGATCACCCCTGGGGAAAAAAATAAACACGCACCCGTGATCATTCTTCTGGCAAAAAATGCAAAATTCCACATTTTTGTAGATAGGAGCTTGAAATCTCTACAGTAGGGTTCTCTGATACGTGGAATATGATGGTGTGATTTTCATTAAGGTTCTATAATTTTTAAGGGGTCTTTCCCCCTTTTTTTGAAAATCAGCCAAATTTTCTCTGGCGCATAACTTTTGATGGGTAGAATTAAACTTGATGAAACTTATATATTTGAAATCAGCATTAAAATCCAATTCTTTTGATGTATCTATTTGTATCAAAATACCGTGTTTTAGAGTTTCGGTTACCATTCAGCCGGGTCCCAATAACCAATACTATATGTTAACATTGGGTAAAGTTCATAACTTTTAGCCCTTCCCCTGGGAGCTTCGAGGGAGTAAGTCATTCTAAAAGACATAGTTATAATATTTTCAACCATGCTATCTCAAAATTTTGATCGGATGACTTTGGAAAAAAATGAGCGTGGGAGGCGGCTTAGTTGCCCTTTATTTTTTTTGGTCGCTTAAAAAGGGGACTAGAACTTTTAATTTCCGTTCCAATGAGCCCTCCCACAATATTCTAGGACCACTGGGTCGATACGATCACCCCTGGGAAAAAAACAACAAAAAAACAAATAAACACGCATCCGTGATCTTTCTTCTGCCATAAAAATGGAATTTCCACATTTTTGTAGATAGGAGCTTGAAACCTCTACAGAGGGTTCTATGATACGCTAAATATGATGGTGTGATTTTCATTAAGGTTCCAGAACTTTTAGGGGGTCTTTCCCCCCTTTTTCGAAAATCAGCCAAATTTTCTCAGGCACGTAACTTTTGATAGGTAAGATTAAACTTGATGAAACTTATACATTTGAAATCAGAATTAAAATTTGATTCTTTTGATGTATCTATTGGTATCAAAATTCCGTTTTTTTAGAGTTTCGGTTACCATTGAGCCGGGTCGCTCCTTACTTACAGTTCGTTCCCACGAACTGTTTGATAAGAGAGGTATTAAAGCTTAGGGAAAACACGATAATGCTACAATCCCAAACTCTGAAAACGAGCTGACAAACTCAATCGAATACATCAACAGAGAGACCAAGTAGCAGAAGATGGCAGTGCTTAAGAAAATGGTAGCGCTAGTGAAGATGGCACGATTGTTCATTTTTTGGATGCCTAGGTTTTCTATTTGTTATTGAAAGACATTTTCTTTTGAGATAGGGCGAGGAAGCCGTCACACATCTTAAGAACTGTTAGATTTTAATTTAACTTCAATTCAAAACTGGCGCTTTTCTGCTGGTCAGCTAGAGACCTTGAGCTATTCACTTGAGAACAGATATATGGCTGTAAGAAACAAAAGCTTAGTGGAACAACTTTAAACAGTCGTTTCCGACATAGACGATAAAACTCAACTTTTGACCAAAAACAACAGGGTATAATCCAGGGAAAAACAAAATCTCATTCTTTTTGGCCCAGAAATTGTGCACAACTTTCCAACATTTATTGTCACAGCCATTAATCCCACCTGAGGTCCAAACCTTCCGTAAAAACCTAGAAGTTCAACCCCCCACAGCTCTCAAATAGTTCATGGCATCGAACTGTAAGTAAGGAGCAACTCGGCCCAATAGTGACTGAAACTCTAAAAAAAATGGATAAAAATTATTATTTCAAAAGAATTGGCTTTTTATGCTGATTCCAAGTAGATAAAATCCATTAAGTTTAATACTACCCATCAAAATTTACGAGCCCGAGAAAATTTGCCCGATTTTTGAAAAAGTGAGGAAACACCCCTACAAAGTCAAGTGATGTTAATGAAAATTACACCACAAGATCTGACATAAGAAAGAATCCTGCTCTAGACGCATCAAGCTCCTATTAGCAAAATATAGAATTTCGTTTTTTTGTCAGAAGAAAGATCACGGATGCGGGTTTATTTATTGTTTGTTTTTCTTGGGGTGATCACATCAAGCCAATTGTCCTAGGAGATCGGGAGAGGACCCATTCAAACAGAAATCAAAAGTTATAGCGCCCTTTCTAAGTGACCAAAAAGATTGGAGGGCAACTCCCACGGCCCTCTTTTCCCCATAGACATGCGGTTAAAAATTTACGACAGCCATTTGATTTAGCACAGTTGAAAGTTCCAATAAATATACATCTGGAAAATACATGAACCCCAGGAACCCCTGGGGAAAATGCTGCAAGCTATGCAATTTGCCAACAAACAGAAATTATTCCATATATGAGGGGGGCTGCCCCTTACTCATCCAGGGGTGGATCCAACCTTTCGTTCTAAGGGTGGTGGGTGGTTGATTCTTACCGAAAAGAGTGGGGGTAGTGTCCTTTTTGTCGGCCAAACAAGGCTGTTTTTTTCGCGTTTTAAGTTTCCCGGTCCGTCTCTTATTTAACGAAAATGGGGTTTTCATATATTACAATAATGCTTACAAAAACTGTACTTGATCAACTGACAACTGCATACAAGAAAAATTCAAGCTTCCTGGCTCCACTGTTCGCAAACCTGTCGGTTACCTTGTTAATGCTGATATCGATGTCACGGTGCACATTAAGGAGGGTCAAACCAGCAAGTCTAGTTTGCCCCATCGGAACTCTGAGCCAGGTTTTCAGTTTGCGTAAAGTTGAGAAGCTACGCTCGGCAGATGCCACGCTCACTGGAAGAGATATGAAAATAGCAAGAAGTGAGCTGATATATGGATATAAGTCTCTGTCACATTCCTTGGCGGTTTTAACATTCCCTGGCCCTTCTCTTTTAACCCGAAGCCATTTACTTCTCCACAGATGCGCTTCTGCCAAAACAAGCGTTGCGCTGGTAGACAGTACGGTTAAGCCAAGAAGTTGACCGTACATACTAGAGATCTCTTGATGGAAGATAGCAGCAAATCATCAGAACAATTCGCAAACATTTGATGGCAGCAGAACGGTTAAGCGGAAAGAGTTCAGCGTGTCTCTTGCGAGTCAGCTCTTTAAGTCATTTATGAATGAGTCGAGCATAGGTAGAAAATCAGCACGTCGGTAATATTCTTCAGGTGTAGTATGAAGAGGATTATCTCAATAAACCTGTCTTGTGCAATCCATGGAACTTCAACAGACATTTGCATTTCATCTGACAATTCCTTTATTTCCTCGAATACTAATTCGAACTCTTCGTCACACGTTTCCCGTCGCTTTTCCAGAACATCTGAAAGATCGGAAACGTGGCCATCGACGGCACCCAAGTCCAAGGTCTTCTTCTGGAATAACCGTCTAAGAGGCAAGGTCGCAGTGAAAATTCTGCGTAGACACTGAAGGGAAACCACGAATTCCGCACTATGTAACGCTATCACAAGCGTCTTTACCTTCAGAGCGGCTACTGATTCACTCCAGTGACTGATGTGTTCCAAAGACTGGGTGATTTTTGGAAGTTCAGAAACAACCTGCATAAGTGACTCGTGCCACTCGATCCACTTCGTCTCGCACTTTCCCATGAGCTTAGCTTTACTAACCTTATTGAAGACGTAATTTCTCTTCGCAGATAGATTAAAAAAATGCAAAACTTCTTTTATGATGCCTATGGCATTTCTGATGCTCGAAACAACTGAGCTTCTTGAAAAGGAAAGGTTCATGGCATGGTTAAAGCAGGGATAACGAGACGCGTTTTTAGCTTTTTTCCGAATTTCCACTACAGCACCACAGTTATTTGATACCATCATTGCACACCCGTCCGTCCCAATTCCAACACAATCAAGTAGATTCAAACCCATTTCTTCCGAGAGACATAGAATGAGCTGGCCAATCACTTTTCCGTTGACAGTCGGCTCTTAGCCTGGAGAAGAACTTTAAAAGGTGGCATGATGAACGTCAACAAAACCTATATAAGGCATACAGCCTATATAACCTATATAAGGTACAGCAGAGAGCTAAACTATGTTGCGGTGAATGTGACACATCTGTTGTCTCATCAAAAATGATGCCATAATACCTTGCTGACTTTACTCTCTCTAGAATGAAACCTACGACTTCTTTCGCATAACAGTCAATCAACTGGTTTTGAGTTGTTTTGCTGATAAAGGTAATACTTTTTCCCGATATTTTTAGTTGTTCCTTTAATTTACTTTCGCCACTTTCAACACGATAACGTAGTAGTTCTCGGAAGTTTCCTTCGTTGGAAAGCGGCTTGTCCTCTAAGTTTTAGCTGCCATCATCCCGATGGCCCCTCAGTGGAACATTCTGCCTTCCTAGAAATGTGACTAATTCCAGAATTGGTTTAAGCCTCTCTCTATTTTCTGTTACTTGCTTCATTCGCTGTTCGTTAACGCGGTTGTTTACAAATTCGTGCGGAGAATGGTAGGCTTTTAGAAACGACTTCAAAGCTTCTACTGCGTCAAGATGGTACTGGGAATTATCATATACTGTCAGGTCTCCATCTTTTCCCAGTAACTTAGCAAATTTTGTGACAGGCTCTGTGACCATCTTTTGTAGGGCAACCTGTCTGTTTGAACCCCCGCTAGCCCCAGTTACAAAAAGAGGGCAGTATTTGCAAAAAAGCCTTTCCCGGCAGCAAAATATACAAGCAAGTGGACACTCTGCAAATGAGAATCGTTCAAGTACCTTTTCTCATCTTTCCCCCGCTTTAAATGAACAGAATGTGACATTTGTTGTCCAATCGGCAGTTTCCATGGCCTCTCCAACAGCTCGCACTTTATTCAGTCGTCAATGGCATGTATAGCATCGATGTGGATACTAATATCGCTTTCCGGAAACAGGATAGCGGGTGGCAGTGATGTCGGATGATCACTCTCAACCCTTACGGGGTTAACAGAAGATTACAAAGGTCCAGAATTTTTCCTTGTTCCCCACTTCCAACAGAACTAATTGGAGAGCTACTTGCAGTTACACTATCCGTTCTGAGAGACTTCGAAATGTCAAAGCTGTCAAGCGTCTTTTGTCCGCGCTTTCCCGACATTAATATCGCTTAAACGACGAAAGTCCTCGTGACAGACGTACATACGAATTTCACTATACACTGGAAAGAAATGTTTGTTTTGATATTTTAGAACATTCAGGTCCGTTTGCGTTGCGTTTCGAACAGGGAGGCGATTGACCAGAACTAGCTAAAATTTACTGGGTAAACTGTTGCTATGCTATGAGGGGAGAAATACTCGAGGCGGAAATAGCAGTCGAGGAAAAGCTGTGGACTGCTACAACTGCTACAAAACGGCTAGAAAATAAAATTATTATCCTTTTTACTACCATTTTCAGAAAGATTAAAATTATTATCCTTTTTTGGTCAAGTATCTTAGCTTATTTATTTGTTGTATTGATTTGCCTTGTTATCAATATTTTCGCCATTTTCCTTGATTGAATGTCAAAACCAGATCCACCTGCCCCCCCCCCCCCCCCCCATGGAAGGGGGCCTGTCGAAATATAAACTTTGATTTATTATCTTTTTTTGCGGACATAATGTCAATTTTACTCTTCGAATTCCCGCCGGATCGACGGACAATCAGCCAAACTGCAAAATTGCTCATCATTTGGATAAAGACGTTGCTCAGTGCTGTTTCGAAACGTATTTTTCTGGTGCCAAACAGTTCGTACAAACACAACTGACTTCAACCACCATTCCTTTTCATATAAAACTAAGCAGCCAAATGGAGAAGTTGCCAGTAGCCCATTTTGAAGGTACTGTAAGTACACTGAAGAAACCCCTGAGTAAAAACTATTGAATTTTAAAATGCCGGAAAGAAAACAAGTGAATCTCCTGAATTTGAAAAATAAACTAGGACTGAATTAAAACCCAGTGACAGATGTAAAAACTTTAACCCAATCTTCAAAAAGAGATTTCTTCATGTATGCTTTTAAACTGTTAATGGATCTAAACCTACAGCACCATCTATATAGTAGGTCAGTTTATGCTGACTTTATTGAATTGGACACACACTACTATGATTATACCACATATTTTTACCTAATTAGCTGATCTACATGTTTACATATTCATCCATATTTTGAATATTTATAAGCAGTGTTTACAATAACGCCGCTTAGAATAATATTAACGTAATTTTTGCAACTAGAGAATTTACATCGTAAGGCAACATTTCATTCAGCCGCAAGTGAATTGTCCTAAGAAGAAGCCTACGAATATATCACGAGAAAAGAAGAAAAACTCAAAGATTGGGATACATTGTCATCCCAACCCAGAAAGAAGAGGGGCAAATGATCTGATTTTCAGGACGCACGCCTCTATTGTCTACAGTTGATTGAACCAAATATAAAAAGGCTTTAGAGTCTAGTTACAGTAGTTAGAACATACGTTAATGCAGATATCCATAAGGGCAGTAAAACAAAAACAAAAAAATTACAGACGGTCTAGGGGGGGGGGGAGCGATCACCCCCCTCTCTGGATCCGCCACTGTCTTCATCCCTCACTCTTTTCGCTATTGGTTTGAATTTTTATCCCAATTCTTCAAGAACGACTACTGAAACACAAGGGCCGTTAAATTTAAAGAAAAAGTATTTTCCAAAGAACTTTGATGCTTAGCGTAAAGAGCAAGGTTGTGGAAGGGGTAACTCACATATTTTATGGAATATTTTCTGTTCGTTTTTTTTTAAAGTAACTACTTACATTCAGTTAAAAAAAGCTTCTTGTTTTTAATTTCTCGCCATGAACTCGAATGACTGGCAGAAAAAAAACAGAACGAAATCAAAATGTTCCTGCTGCAGCACAAATAGAAAAAAGAATAGACAAGAGGAGTTAAACAAAGAAAGAAGGGGAAAGTATGCAAATAAAAAAAAATAAAATGCTTCGAAATGGTCAGTATTTCCCTCATCATCTAAATTTATTTTTTCACAGAAGAGTGAAACTGGGCCACGAATGAAAAGATGCGCTACGTTTCGAGCAATGGGTTCGCAGACATTCGCCTCTAACAAAGTTTTATGCGCTTCTTCATATGTAACTAAAGGGATGTCATTATATCGAAAAAGAAAAAGAACTTGAATAAATATTCAGTATATATATTGCAAGTTTATGACAAAGTTTAATCCATCACGCCTTTCATGTCTAATGATTCTAAAGCAAAACAGAGATGGTAAAAAAGAAAGGAATTAGTTTCCAGCTCTCTTTTCATTTGTTATTATCAACGTTATGACAGGTACGTAGGGTACAATAATGGGGGAGGAGGGGCTACTGAATTATCAGGTACCGTAAATAGATTCATGCCTAGCAACGCATCTGAAATAAGAAAAGGGTGACTATAAGTAAAGATTAGAACACACACACAAAAACGACAGAAACACAGAGACAACTCACATACAGAGACGATATTCACAAAGATACGACAAATGCACAGAGAAATCACACACACAGAGATGACACACACACATACAGACAACACACAGACACAGAGACGACACACACACAGAGACGACACACACAGAGACGACACACACACATAGAGACGACACACACTCAGAGACGACACACAGACAGAGACGACACACACACAGAGACGACACACACACAGAGACGACAAACACACAGAGACGACACAAACACAGAGACGACACACACACACAGAGACGACAGACATATAGAGACGACAAACATACAGAGACGACTCACAAACAGAGACGACACACACACAGAGACGACACAAACACAAGGACGACTAACACACAGAGACGACACAAACACAGAGACGACACACACACAGAGATGACAAACACACAAAGAAGACAGACACAAAGAGACGACACGCACACAGAGACGACACACGCACAGGAATGACACACACACAGAAACGACACACAGACGACACACACACAGAGATGACAAACACACAAAGAAGACAGATACAAAGAGACGACACACACACAGAGACGACACACACACAGAGACGACCTACACACTGAGAAGACACACACAGAGAGACGACAAACACACAAAGACAACAGACCCAAAGAGACGGCACACAAAAAGAAACGACCCACACACAGAAACGACACAGACTCACACATAGAGACGATGCACACACAGAGACGACACACACACAGAGACAACACAAACACACAGAGACAACACACACACAGAGACGACAAACACACATCGACAACAGACCCAAAGAGACGACACACCAAAAGAAACGACCCACACACAGAAACGACACAGACACACAGACGACACACATATAGAGACGATACATACACAGAGACGACACACACAGAGAGACGACACACACATAGAGATGACACACGCACAGAGACGACACATACACAGAGACGACACACACACAAACGATAAAATTAGAACAGAGCATAAAAAAAAGCCTAAACAATTAACATCTTTTACCAAAGAATCGGTCACTCTTTCCTTCAATATCGTCAAAGTGAAGTGACAACTCAAAAATCAGCATCTTTTTCTTCTTTCCATAAGTGGAACAATTATACATTTCATTGTGCGTTTTTTTATAAATAAAATAAGTTTTCTTTTAAACAAAATCATCAATTTCCTTCGAACATGTAAAGTTTTCAAAACCAAAGAAGCACAAAGACAAAGATTTTACGGCCGTACTTTGCATCAAGACCTATTGTCAATTTTCGGTGATTCTTTCATCTTTATGCAACAAAGTTTTCTATGAAACACCAAAACTGACGAACACATTTAAGCATTCTCGAGTTACTTATCAGGAAAATCACAATTTATTTAGTAGCTTGCATAGAAACGAAAATATACAGCCTATTTTAGAATACACCTGACTTTCAAAGGATTAGAAAAAAAATAATAAGAACTTTGTTATGAAATTCATCAGCTTCAATATAAATTTGCTACTTTTATTTAATCTCACTAATCACAAAAATAATTCAGATTATCTTCAGGAGAGCTATATACAATCAAAAATTACATTTTGAGTTCAGTTACTAATAAAAAAAAATATTTAAACGACAATTAGAAAGTACGGTATCATCGAATAGCTCCCAGCGTCGCAAGGATAAAAATTTTAGGGACGAAAAAACTCAGCAGAGAAAATGAAAAATCAGAACCAATAAGTACTCAAAATGAAGACTGTGAAGCTGTATTTTCAAATTAGAAAATAACGCACGTAAAATCACGGGGTTTTTCCTCAGTATTGAGGAAGAAGTCAATGACACTAAACTAAGACTCGAATTTTTTAGCCTTTATACAGTGCTTGTAATAATTGAGAAACAAAATTGCTACCAATACTACACACTCGTCTAAGCATGAAACCTCTTGAGACTGAGACACAGGGCGGCTTTGCTTTGCCCACACGCAGGTAAAATCGCGGGGTTTTTCCTCAGTACTAAGGAAGAAGTCAATGACACTAAACTAAGACTCGAATTTTTTAGCCTTTATACAGTGCTTGTAATAATTGAGAAACAAAATTGCCACCAATACTACACACTCGTCTAAGCATGAAACCTCTTGAGGCTGAGACACAGGGCGGCATTTCCTTCTCCATCTCGCCTTGAATAGAGTTCTTGCTTTGCCCACACCCAAAAAAAATCTTAAAAACATTAAGACATGTTAATAATATAATCCCAGCCTAATATCGGAATTCCCCTTTCTTTTGTTACGGGCATTGGCTGCATAGTCAAATCATCTAGGTCTAATTTAGTTTTATAGTCTCTCTCACTGTCTTGACATTTTTTTTTTGTTAAATCTCTTATTTATTTATTAGAATATTTAGTCTAAAGCGTGAAAGTTCAGGAATACATACTAAGAATAAGTTCATTGGCAACGCTGCCATATTTGTTTACTAGGAGTTAACTACATAATACACATTTTAAGTCGAACTACCATATTATCTAGCTACAGGATAAAACAAATACTTACGTTGTACCTTCCTCAGATATACAAGAGCTAATGGAATCATATCTTGACTTAGGAATAAGATATTTATCCTCTTTTAGTGGTTCCAAGCCCCTTTTTTCTCTAGTTCTACAATCAACAGATTGAGCAATCACATTCCATCGACAGTCCGCATCTGCTAGAAGTCCTCGGTGAACCGGTGAAGCCGCAGTGAGAGCTATCTAGGAAAAGGCCATGACTTGATTTCAGATACAGTATTAATTGGTTAAACAACCGTTTCAAATATTAAAAATCACAAAAGCAAATTTGACTTGAGACAAAAACAATGCTCGATCCAAATAAATTTTAATAATAACATATTTTTTTTACCCTCTAGCGTTCACGTGCATTATTACTAGTAATATGTTTTGCCAATTTGTTACAAAATTTTACGAATTTATTTGCGAAGTTTAAATTTACGAGTATTATGCAACTTTATAAGATTTAAGGTTATGTTAGCCTGGTCCAAATGGCAGCTCTGACCTTCAGCCCATGGGAATGTGTGACCTATGCTAAACGGGCACTAAAACTTTTACTTTATCTGATCCGTAGCATTAAATTATCCTTTTATTAAGGTAGATGTGTTGTGGAGTGCCACTACTATTCTCGTACCATTTTTATGATAAACTACTACTACTACTAACAACTCATCGCAGCACCAAGCCGCCTGAGGCCAACACAGCTACGCACGCTCCTCCTCCACCCCAATCTATTCAAAGCCTCCCTTTTTA
>JAQQPU010016181.1:7183-20249 GCA_029168905.1 Artemia sp. Kazakhstan ARC1039
AAAAAGTGGACTAGAACTTTCAATTTTCAATCAAATGAGCTCTCTTTGAAGTTAATACGAGCATCCCTTCCATATGACCCTATATGCCCCCAGGGCATAACTAACAACGCCTGCCCTCGGGCCTTGGGGGGGGTCGTTTCTACACCGTAATCTTTTTTATTTTATATTTTAAATATTTTTAAAAAAATAGCTTTCGCAAAATTTATATCGGATGCATTTGGTAAAAAAGGGTTTTGGGGGGGGGGGGGAGCTAGTTACCATCCGATATCTTTTGACGCTGAAAAAGTGAACTAGAACTTTAAATTAAAAAAAAAATGAGCCCTCTCTGAAGTTTATACGAGAATTCCTTCCATAAGAACCATATATGCCCCAGGGCATAACTTAAAACCTTTGCCCTGAAGACTGTGGGGGGAGTGTCCTGCTCAAACATTTAATTTCCAGAACTTTCAACTACGTTGAACAAAATGGCTATATCAAAATTTTGATTGTATGTGTTTGGGAAAAAGGTGGGCATGAGGGGGGGGGGGGGGTTAGATGCCTTCCAATCACTTTCTACTATTAAAAAGGGCATTAGCATTTTGAATTTCCAATCGAATGAGTCCTTTTTGAAGTTTCTACAACAAAGCTTTGTATAAAAACCTTATATGCCTCCAGGGCATAACTTATAGCAGGGGTCAGCCGCGACGAGGTGCGCGAAAAAAGTGACTTTAGTTACTTGAGGACACCAAAAAAGTGACAAAAAGAGACTACTCAGAAGCCGTCAGAGCATAGGCAGATGGATTACAAGGATCCCAATTACTACCGTAAGATCATCACTGGCCTATGAGAGCCCGAGACGTTACGGACAGAAAGGCTGAAATCCTTATTTTTTTCTTCAATTGATTTTATTTACTTATACAAAACGATAAAAAAACAAGCATCTGCCACAACTAGGTATAACCAATCACTGGATATTATGTCATCACTTCTTTGACTTTTTTGAAAGACAATCAATTAGTTCAGATTTCCTCTTCAGAACAAGTACTTCAACCGATTCAGCATTATCTGCCCTTTCCCTTTCTTCGGAGCGAGCTTTTAATGCTGCTTCCAGCATACTTTGAGCAAGACTAATGTTCAGGAAGTCCTTCTCTTCCACAGCTTTCTTCAACCGTTGCCCTGCCTCTCTCAGAAGGGTATCGCCTATTTCCTTCTTCTGCTTAACCATCTCTTTTTTTTCGTACAATGTCTGACTCTAGGTCCGCTATTTTCTGCTTCTTCCGCGCCATCTCCTGGATTTCTTGTTCAGCATCTTTCTTCTCAGCTTCAAGCTTGCCTCTCTCTGATTCTTCCTGTCTTTGCTCAAAAAGGTACAATTCATAGCTGGCTCTAGCTGATCTAACCAGACAAAGCAGCTTCTTTGTGATCAGCACACGCTCTGGTATGTTCTCATAGTCGCGGAGCGCATGCACAACTAAAGCCTTAGCATTCAGTGCCCGCTCTTCTGTACGCGCTTGAAGGCGACTCATCAGCAGAGCTGACCGAGAAAATCCTCTCTCTACGTCTGCACTTCCATGACAGAGCGACATAGCTGCCCGGACGATCCGACCTAAGGACTGATATTTGGTTTCACCAGATGGTGTCTTCATTTCCAGGATCTTTTGCCAATAGCTTTCGATTCGAGTACTCTACGTGGGTGGCGGCACGGGATCTGACTGTAATAACAACCATTCTCCCTGGACTTGCTCGATGTCCGTCTCGAATGAAGTTCTCTCGCGATGTGGAGGATATCACTGCAACTCGCTCTTTGGCAATCTGGACTGGGAGGGACTGGACTAGACAGGCAAGGCTTCGGAAAAACTCGTTGTTCACAGGGCATTTTGTCAGCAGGTACTGTACAGCAGCTTTGATATGCTTCCTGATTCTCAGGAAAAAAAATGTCCTGTCTTTCAGAATAACTTTCGAAGAATCCAGGGCAGCCAGGACCCTTTCATTACACAAGGGTTGCTGTAGGTAAACATCTACAGTACTATCTAAGCCTTCAAAACCACCGAAGATCCGGAGATTGACATCATCAGCCGGCACAGTCTGCCCCAAAAGAACTGTGCATAACCGTCTCAGCTCAAAGTGTACCACATGTATTAACGGCTCCTGTCGTTGAAATATACCAGTAAAAGCGGTGAAAATTGCTGCAGAGCTTATAATGAACTCAATTTCGGCTTTCATTGTTTGCTTTTTTAGCCAACTTACAATTTTCAAATATTTTGTATTTGACATCAGGTACTTCAGACTATTTTTCTTTGGCAAGAATTCTTAGAAATATTCTGTCAATGCAGGCCACTGTTCGATCAAGCGGCTTGCTGCTTCCCTTATGGTGAGCCATCTCGTGGGGACGTGCTTTACAATGCTGAGGAACTTTAACTTTCCGTTGGCACTGGCTGAAATCGTCAGAACGAGCTGGCCATCCGCTGAAAAAGTGGTAAACAGCGATGATCATATCAGAGCACTCCTCCCCGAGTTCTTGTAGCCCTTTCAGGAATGCATTATGCACTGCATAAATGTTGCAGGTTCCGATATTCAATAGGCCTTTTGAATACCTTTTTCTCTTTTCTGAGTCTACGATTGACCACACTTTCTTATTGACAGCTGGGCCATCACTTGCAAGCATCAGCAATCTCTCAAGTGAAAGTCCTTCATCTTCAATACTCTGCTGGATTTTCTTACTCAGATCTTCACTGGTTGCATGTCCCATATAATATGTCCGAAGATGCCGAGTAACCACTTGTTTCCGCTCTTTTGACCAGTATCGAACTCTTATTTGGAGCTCCTTTACCCCACCATTGTTCGTTGTTTCATCATATTCCAGCACAAAGTCAGATTTCTGGATGTCTTCGACTAGGATTTCTCGAAAGTACGGATAAATAGGCTCCGTCAACAAGTATGTCCTTTTTTAGCATTTAACGAGAAGCCTTCTGGTACAGAATCGGGGAACATTGTTCAGAGCACCTCGGCAATATGATCACACGAAGCTGCAGCAAAAGAACTAGCAATAGTCTTTAAAACCCAAACTATCTCCGCCCTTGACGCTGCATCTCGCTTGCAGAGCATTTCCAGATTCTTTTGTGGTACACTATCGCCACTCTGTGAGTTTGGGTGGTTTCCGGTTGGAGCTGATGCAGCGAGTCCCAACTAACGCTGGTTTAACATGAAAGAAGCATTCTTTTTGTGATCTTGTGCGGCTGCATGTTGAAGAAGGGCCTGGAACCCTTTCTGGCAGCTGAGTGTCTTTTTACAAACTTTACAATAGAACGAGCTGTCATTGTCACTCCCTTTTGTGCACCACTCTTTCACTTTCCGCCAGCGCCGTCTTCCCTACTGAGTCAGCTCTCCAAAGATTTTGTCTTGCCCATTATTTACAGCGACCTGAAATAAGAATGGGTTTTAGGAAGGAATTCGAAAACACATAAAGCTAATACAAATACAAACTGACAAAACCAATAAAAACACGAATTTAATCTTACATTTTGACGTCCTCAGACCTTTGGGCATGCATGCCTTTTGCAGGAAACGGTCTAAAATCAAAGAAACTGGCTAACACTGAAAATATACAGAAGGAATCTCGGCCTAACTGTCGATTTGCTAAGCAACCAGGCAAGAATGGATGCTAAGTGAACCAACGGCCTGAAAAGAACCATAGGCAGTTATGGTACGGTAGAACTAATTTAATCAATCATCTTATTTGCAAGAGCCTAGATTTTAACACACACATACACTAACCACGTTTATCACAGCCATAGACATCGTGCGTGTTGAAATATAGTCCAAAATATCAAAAAAAGACTTACCTTTTTTATAAATTATGCCACAGTCGACAGTCAACTATAACATACTGTTTCAGCAAAAAAATTAGGTCCGAAACGTCGAAAAAAGTGACTTTAGTGACAAAATGACAGAAATAGTGACAAAAAGTGACAGGTCCAAAAAAGTGACAAAAAGTGACTGCGGCCGATCCCTGTTATAACCCTTGCTTGGAAGACTATGGGGGGAGTGTCCTCCTCAAAAACATAATTTCTATCTGAAAATCAACTACGCTGAACAAAATGGCTATCTCAAAATTTTGATTGGATGTGTTTGGGGAACTGGTGGGCGTGGAAATGGTGTTAGTTGCCTTCCAATCACTTTTGACCCCCAAAAAGGGCACTAGAACTATCGTTTCCCAATCGAATGAGCCCCCTTTGAAGTTTCTACAATGACCTCTTCCACATGAAGTGCCTCTGGAAAAAAGATAAAACAAAAACAAAAAATAATAAAACATTGGAACCGTATGGTCTTTACTATAGGCAACGCTATAGTGTTGCCTCTGATTATTTATTTTTTTCCCAGAGGCAGTTCATATGAAAGGGGTTGTCGTATAAACTTCGAAGGGGGCGCATTCGATTAGAAATCGAGAGTTCTAGTGCCCTTTTTAAGGGTCAAAAGTTATTGGAAGGCAACTAAAACCCCTTCCACGCTCACCAGTTCCCCAAACACATCCAATCAAAATTTTGAGATAGCCATTTTGTTCAGCGTAGTTAATTTCCAGAAAGAAATTATGTTTTTGAGGAGGACATAATAAAATAAAATAAAAAAGAACATCAACAATCACTAGCAATTAATTTCTGCTAAGAAAAAAACTGTAAAAGACCATGGTCAGGGCCAATATTACAAAATGCATTTGCAGAAAGCTTTTTGTGTAGGTCACCAAGCTTTTAAGTTACATCCATAACATATAAAATTTTAGCTAGATACCGATTTCTAGTCCATGGTGACAGAGAAAGAAGAAATTCGCAAAATTTGAAATATATAACTTTAATCTTTTTCAAATCCTTTAGCTTAAGAACAGAATGAACACCCGAAAAATAAAGTACAGAATGATCAGAAAAAGTCGAGAATAAGCGCCCAAGAGCTCAGAATAGAAGAAAGGACACGACGAGCATGTTGGCACCCCACACCAGATCTGAAACCAAGTTGATTTTCATCAAAGAAAGAAATATTTTGAGTTAGACTAGGTAAACGAATATACTCGAAGACCTTGCTAATATTGCAAGAAACAGAAATTGGACCGTAAGAAGAGCAATCTGTTGGCGGTTTACCTCTTTTTAAAATTGAAGTCACGCTGCCACACAAAAAGCTTCCCGGAACGACAGAAGACGCCAAGCACATTTGAAACAAAAGCACAAGATGTGACACAAGGTCAGCACATTGGGGAGTAATATGCTTTTTAGAGATACAATCAGCATCAATAGATTTTGACTTGAGATGATTCAAAGCATTTGTAACTTCACAACGCGATATAGGCAGAACAAAGCGCTGACTTAGAAATCTAGGGACAATTTTAACAAACGCATCGCCAAACTTTCTATGAACAGAATGATTCAAAACGGAGAATATCTTCGAATAATGCGCATGCCAAGAACTTGGTGGAATAGCATCACTATTCACATCAGAATCGTCTGTTTTACTTGAATTAATTACAATTTAATATTTATACATAAACACTAATATAGAAAAATGATTAAGACACGCCGCTGGCAATGTCCTAAGATCCTTATAAACTCCTCCTACCGATACTCTTCCGATCTACCTGATAATACTCTAAAAGACTTGTTTTGAAAAATCCACGCAGGATTAACAATTGACGAAAATGTACCCTAACATACAGAAATTCCATTTTGTAATAATCTTGTCTAGCCTTTCGCAGGAGTCTGTGTTTAGGGCATTACGATAATTCTTATAAATTCGCTCATTTATATAGCACGTATGACGTACCTTTTCATCATACAAAGTATTCTTCTTATTTATCGATCTCAATAAACTCAGAGCAATCCGAAGCTTCTTAGAATTTTTCCTTTTATTTTTGAAGAAGAAATATTCATGATTTCAACGGCAAACTTTCGCTATAAAAAAACTAACATAAATTAATTTTCAAAAATGAATTGCTTCAAAGAAAAGTAAAGAGAAATATTAAACCTTAAGACGAGTAGTAATAAAGTCCAACATTAGTTCAAAGTCAAAACGACCAGAAAATACTATCAAAGAATAAACGAAATCCAAAACTAACAGAAACTGAAACAATTGTCACATCAAAAAGGGGTAACAGATAGTGATATAGATAAATTTCCAAATGCTAAAACGAGAAGAATTTAAAAATCATTACTTTGGTAAAACTTGAAACCAACAAAAATCACTACAAAATTTGGCTAGAGATCCAACCCCCTCCACCTATATCCGTAAACCTTCTAAAGTCTATAGCTTCATTCGCGTTTTACAAAAAAAATGTTTTAAACAATTTTTTTTTATATTTATAAGGTTGAGAAACAATAATTAATGTTAAATAAAATCTTGAATCTTGATTTGAATGGATTTCCAGGAATGATTTTAATGATTTTTAATGATTTCACTTTTTATTTTGCATCGATGTTTAAAAAAAAATTAAAGCCCACCGTTAAAATAAAGGCTTACGGCTTGGGAGGGGGGGGGGGGAGTTGGAAGAGGGTAGTAGTGAAACGTTGGTAGTCCTTTCGTTCGTTTTAAGCTTGACTAGATTCACTTTAAGTTCTAGTCATTTTAGAATTTATTAACTCATATGTATCAGTGTTATGTTTGATGTGATTATTTGTTTCCATTTCTACTCATTTTAAGGTTTCATTTATTCCTTGATAGTAATTTCTGTTCGTTTTGAGTTAAGTTATTATAGGAGTTTCTTATTGTTCGTCTTAAGTATTAATATGGCTCTTTACTTATCTTTGAAAAACTTCCTTTTTTCAATATTAACAATACTAAAAAACAGTAATTGCGCTATTAAAAGGAAACTTCTAGGATAAGACCCAAATATGAACTCCTGAAAATGTTTGAGTGTTATTCACCTAGATCAAGTATTCTCTTCTTACATATTGAAGAAAAAATTTGTACAGAAAGCGATTGTCTATTATATACATGTCTATTCAAAAGTTGTCACAGATTCAGGCTGCCATAGGTTCAAAAGGCCAAAAATACAGACTTAGAGACCTATTTTCTTCCGAATTAGAGACTTATCTAGAGGCCATTTTGGCCCCAAAATTTGGTTTCAGAAACCAACGGAGAAAAAAAAAATCCTGAGAACAGCCGAAAACGACACTTTACTCTAAAGAATAAAAATCAATTGAACGGAAATTTGACAACGATGTCCACAAATTTCAACAAATTAAAAAAAAAAAAAATAAATAAATGCTTTGAAAAAAAAATTGATGGTTTGGACTTATCTCACAATGATCATCCACAGGGATAACAAAGAAAAGGACCATTTAAGAGTCAACCTGTCAAGGCTGGAACATGCTTTCATATCTATTTCATCCACCCTAGAGCCGTTTCTTTGTTTTTCTTCTCATTTTTATGAAAATTTACACTTTTTGCCTCCCTACGCATAAACACAAATACAAAAATAATACTGAAACAATGAGAAAAAATAAAAACACAGCCTACTTCTTTTCATTTTGCGCTGGCTTCTGCTGGAACAGCGATGTGATCAGCAACAAGTTTTGTACTCTACATGATTTTGAGCGGTTTCAAGAGTATCTACTACCTTTTTTTCAAAGTGCACATTGATAGGGTTCCATCATTCATGGCCTGCGTTAGCTGTACTTCGACCATGTCTTTCTTTACCTTGCCATTCTTCAGTCGGTTCTGGGCTACTTGAAGCAGCTCGTCAGAAGTCAGGTCCTTCGAATCAAAAACTTCTTTCTTTAGAGACCTTTCTAAAGTCTCTACCCTAAGTCTTTTCAAATAAGTTTCAGTGAGATGCTGCTCCTTCAGCAGCTCTTCTGCTTGCAAATCCGGCCGCTCTTTTCTATTTTTTCTTCGAAGGCTCTTTCTTGCTCTAGGTGCAAACCATAGCTCTTCCTAGCAGAAACAATCAGCTTTGTAGGATCTTCAGCCGATCGAACATTCTGTGGACAACCTCCTAAACTGCTTAATTAATCCTTTGCAAATAGTTTGGCATTCATTGCTTATTCATAAAAGTTGTATCTTCGCTAGGGGATTCTCTTCAAGAGGGGGAAAATGCCCGTTCAACACTGGCAGATCCGTTTGAGATAGGTAAAGCCCTTTTTTTACGACAGCAGAAAGGTTTGAACACTTTCCTCCTTCTATCATCTTGTTCCACCTATCGTCAATTGTTTCTGGCTTCCGGCGAAAGTACGAATAGCTCGGCTAGCTTGAATTTGTCTGCTATATGCTAGTAGGTCCTTTTTTATTACAATGAATAACTTTTCCGGGCAGTAAATACTACACTATGAGCAAAAACCGGGCTAGAAATCTCATCGGCCCGAAGAGAAGTTGAGCTTTTAACAGTTGCAAAATTTCTCTGCTGAGAATTTCTTTTAGAACATGTATTGCTCCCACATAGTCTTGCTTCTAAACGTGCAGTATAAATGAGCGTTAGGTTAACTCGTCTACTGACAGAAGATAATCAACAACCTCGTCACTAACAAATGTCTGCAGCAATGGCAAAAGATTTTTTCGCCTTCGAATGGCTAAAGCTTTATTTCATCCCTCAGAATTTTAGGTCACATCGAGTTTTAACATTTGTCCAGCCAATATAGAAATCTCTTTGTAGATTTCATGCAAGACTCTTTGCGCTGAAAATTGCAGTAAAGTGTCTGAACAGTCAACAAAGACACTCTGCTCTCATAGTGGGTTCTTCGATTACAAGAATGATATCTTTGTATATATTTGAGTTCGTAAGACTGGAGTTTCTGTTGAGTATATAGACGGTGAAGTACTCGAAAAGAGATGACAACTGTTCCACCATCCTTGCAGCAGCATGACCTATTGACCACCATCTGGTAGGCACGTGTTTTAGAAAGCTTGTCGTAGGAAAACTAATTTTTTCCTGAACTATTCTCACAATCATCTAGTCAGCCTGGTCACCTCCTAAAAAAATAGTATACTTTCATAGTTAGATTGGCGCAATTTTTGCCGATTTCCTGCAAGTCTTTCCGAAAAGCATTGAAAATAAACCTTAGAGGTAGCAATGTCAAGGGGATCTAAGTTATTTGTTTATTTATGCTTTTCACTATGGATCAGCTGAAAAAGTTTTTTAACATTCAGGCCATCACGACTTAACTCTAGTAGATTAGAGATTGATAACCCACTATATTTGGCTTTTCTGACTATTTCCGACTTTAAATCTGCAATCGTGGCGCAACCAATAAAGACTGCCTTTAGATGTCTTACTACAACCCATTTCGTCTTTTCAAATTAAACTCAGATTCTCATTCGAAGCTCTTTCCCACTTTCTGCATTTATAGTTTCGTCAAACTCGACCATACAATAGATACTGTCGATTTCGTCAAGATTAATGTTAGTGTTTTCTTAGTACAAAACAAATGAACCATACCACTTACTAAGCCTAAAGAATCCAGAGTAAGAGCTGGTCACTCCTCTTCGTAACTAGCCGACCACCTTGTCTAGGGAGCAACGCTGCAGCCTATAACAATATTTCTTGTCTTAGACAAGCAGAAACAAATTCAATAAGACTGAATTTGAAACAAATTATAGAGAAAAACCATCTCAACATTTCAACCAAAGCAAAAAAAGAATTTTGGGAATTAAATTCAATTTTAAGGACAAATAGGGACTTTCACTTGATTTTAGAGACTTTGTAGCAGCAATACTTTCCCTTTATGCGATTACTGATTTTCTATGGCAAAAATTAGCATATCTATGAAAGACCCTGCTTTCGTTCTATCTAAAGGGAAGCCGCTGTTGAAAAATCTACAGAACTAGTAGAAAAAAAAGCAAAAAAAATTTGTTTAATTACTCCAAAAGGTGGGAATTCCATAAGACTCGTAGTCCGAATTTGGAACTCACCTGTCTTTCCTGAAGCCGGTGCTTCTGCACGATTCTTTTTTACTCCTGTACACTAAGAAAAGGCTAGGAACGCAACCCGATTTGAAATGTGACATACGACTCACCATTAATGCATTGGACAAAATGCCGTGTTTTAGAACAAACAGAACAAATATCTACTTACCATCACTTGGGAAAAACATACTGATGGTAATGATGTCCAAAAAAGCTCCAATGATGCCGCAGAAAAGTCCCTATATATAAATAAGGTCAATAAAAACATAAAATACCCTTTTACAATTTTCTTATTAAGTTAAGACAAAAACAGTGCCTTTGTGACAGTGCTTCCATTTTCCAAATTTTTCAATGTTACCCGAATTCCGTCGAAAAAAGACTAGAATATGTATTTAAAAACCTTAATTTTCGAGAATCCAATTTCTTTGGGGTAAATTTGGGGAAAACCGAGTAATTTAGAGATGATGGAACGACTGCTTTATACTTATGGTGTCAAAAGAATGTAGCCCAAAACTGTTTCTACCTCCTTTGAAAAAGGAGAAAAAGAACATGAAAAGTTTTCTTTGCTTGCCAGTATAATATTAACACAGTTCAGCTAATCTAAACAGAAAAGACCTTACAAAAACTGACACAAAGGAGAATTTGGAAAATGAATACACTAAAGGACAAGCATATATACTAGATTTTGATTTTACACTGGATTTCTTTGATACTCAACCATTACCCTAATTCAGTGGTTCCCAACCACTGAACTGAATTTCAGTCTGTGCCTCACCTAGGGATTCTTAAAATCCTGCCCCCTCCCCCTCAGTATATTTGAATTTTTTTTCAAAATTTTACATGCATTCACTTGAAGGAAGTTTAAAAGACCACTAACTTGGTATTTTTTTTTTTGGGGGGGGGGGGGCGTTATTTTCTACACATATTTTATGCTAATGAAAAAAACTGTCTGTATAAAACGCCTTTTATACAACGTATACCATTACTGCAATGCTACCATGTATATTTTTTGCTCTTTGAACGCAAAAAAAAATATATTTTTTTCAAAATAAAAACTCTAAAGCATAGTCAACCAAAGGGTGCACATCCTCCCTATGACCCACGAGAATGTTGCCATGGCCCATTGGTGGGGCCAGCACCCCATGTTGGGAATTGAGAATCCCAGCTCTAGTTCTAAAGGCTGGTTCTTTAAAGGGTCGCTGAAACTAGTTTGACTCACTATTTAGAGGGAAATTACAAGCAGTAAAATTTGTTTTGACTCACTGTTGACAGTGTGACTGACTTTCTTTGGGGTTACTAGTGGCTCATTGAAATTTCTTGTGGTAATGTATGCTAGATGTATGTGTTTGTGTTCACTTGAAGAATTGGAATGAATTTTTGCTGAGGAAAAGCATATTACAAATTTGGAATTAAAATTTGAGCTTGTCTTTCAGTTTTCAACAAGAAAACAGTCATCATTTGCCATTTTGATATGACCCTATCATAGCAGTGAATGTGGTCCATTTTGATGCAGTACTACCAATGGAGGAAAAATCACCAAGCAGCTTAAAACTTCTTTATTTTGTTTTCCAAAAAGTTTAAGATAAGGTATATATGCAAATAGGACACCAAAGAGGAACTTATCAGACATATCATGGTAACAGAATGGACTGTGATGATGCAGAATGGACTTATTATGCTGATTCCAAATATAAAAGATTCATTAAGCTTAGTGTTACCCATTAAAGCCTATGAGTCTGAGAAAATCTGCCTGATTTTCGGAAAAGGAAGAAAACACCCCTCTAAAAGACAAATAATCTTAATGAAAATTACGCCATCAGATTCAGCACATCAGAGAACCCTACTGTAGAGGCTCCTATCTGCAAAAATGTAGAATTTTGTATTTTTCGCCAGAAGAAAGATCACAAATGTGTGTTAATTTCTTTTTTTCACAGGGCTGATTGTATAAAACGAGTGGTTCTAGAATATTGGGAGGGGGCTCATTTGAACAGAAATTAAAAGTTCAAGTGCCCTTTTTGAGTGACAAAAAAGATTGGAGGGCAACTAGCCCCTCTCCCGCGCCCCTTTTTCCCAAATCGCCCAATCAAAATTTTGAGATAGCCATTTTGTTCAGCATAGTTGAAAGGTCCAATAGCTATGCCTCTGGAGATGACATACCCACCTGCAGTCCCTGGCAATAGATACCAATGTTTAATAGATAAAATTTAAACCATAGATGATTCACTGAAAAATTTACAAGGCTCTCTAAAGCTCACCTATCCTTGTATTTTGCATGCTTTGGTAAGAGAAATATATAGGACACAATCAGCACAAGTTGCAGGGTGAGGCTTAAAGAGCTGAAACATCCTCCTGTTCCCCCATGAACTCATGCAACAGAAGTGTAAAAAAAAAGCATAAAAAAAATGAACAAAAGAGGAAATTTTAGTCCTCTGCTTGTTGGCATAAAAAAAGGTTTAAAAACTACAAATTCAGATTTGCAAAGGAACTTAAACTTTTGTAAATGCTATGAATTTGACAACCCTCTTCTTTTTGCCTGACACATACATCCAAAAGTAAGCAAAAACCAAGTTAAAGCCCCCTCCTACCCATAACAAAATTCAGGGCTTTACCACTCCCCAAATTGATAATCTCGGTACCCCAACAAAAACATATGCACATGTTTATTTAAAAGCTTTTAAAACTTACCATAATTGGTGCATCCTCCGACTGTTTATGTCCCAGGGTCCATAGAATACAGGCAAGAAACACACTGTTGTAGAGGAAGTAAGACTCAGGATACCATCTTGATTGCAAAACCCAGCAAACAAGCAGTAAATGGACAAAAAAGAGTGCCTAAAAAGAAAATTTTGTTTGTTAAAAAAAAAAAGAGTAAGATCTAGCTTCATGGCAAAGAGGCCTTTAAATGACACTTGATTCTGCAATCTTCTTGAAAAAAATTCCTGGTTCTGAACCCCCCCCCCCCCTAAATCTAAGTAAGACAAATAAAGCATTATTTTTAAGTCTAAGCATCCCCATGGATAATTCCCCCCTCCCACCTATTCCTCCTAGATAATGTTGGATGTTCATTAGAAGGAAAATTGAAAGTTCTAATCACCTGTTTAAGACAGAGGCAATGCTGTAGTATTGCCAATAGTGCAAAGACCCAAAAGGGTTCAAAGTATTTTTTTTCCAGAGGCACTTGAAATGGTAGGGGTAGTCATATAAACTT
>JAQQPU010016182.1:4924-20247 GCA_029168905.1 Artemia sp. Kazakhstan ARC1039
ATTCTGTTCATTACAAAATGACAGAATGACATAAAAGCACTTGATACTGGGCGACCATATATATAACTAACAGTTAACAGCCAAAACTCTTAACACGAAAAAAAAAATGCAAATAAATAATAATAAATAAACAACAAAATTATGACCAATCTCTAATCATAAAAAAAAATCATGTAGGCTATGAGCCAAGACTTAAAAGAAAATTTTTCATTCTTCTCTTAAATAAACCAAGGGGCTCCTATATCCGAATGCTCACTGGTAGAAAATTCTAAAACTTAGGACCTATATATCTGACTGAAAAACCTGCTCTAGTTCCACTTCTGTATTCAGTGACTAGATTGTCAGCATTGCGGGTACTTTAACTATGAAGTGATTTATTTTCTCTGTAAAAATCATGAAATACCTCAGAGCTGATACAACTCCAACACTGATACGAGAATATTCCTGCTTGGTTGTCACAAAGTTGCCCGACATTAAGCATTTTAAGTTTATTAAAGCATGCCTCAGTGTCATTGATTTTTTCCAAGTATCCATCAATATGTCGTATAACTTTGTTTTGAAGAATTTGTAGTCGTTCAAAATTTGAATCAAAGTTGCTTGACCACAACACATATCCAAATTCCTAAGATATCAATTGTTCCAACTCCTTGTGCGGTTTTCGTTGCAACAAGATCACTATGTCGTTTCCATGAAAACGGGATAAACCTTCAAAATCAAACTATGTAAACACCAACTAGACAATGTTAATGCAGTGTCATCAGCAAACGAGGTGAGACAAGAACCTGGTAGATAAAACCTCATCGTATTAATATATACTAAATACAATAGAGGACCGAGCACTGAGCCTTGTGGGACTCCGCAAACCACAGGAAATGGGGCAGAAGCAACATCATAAATCATGACATTAATAAACCTACCATTCAAATAATTTTCAAACCATTTTGAGCATGATCCTTTTTAGCCTATACATTCCAATCTTCACAATACAATACAAAAAACTACTGTATCAAAAGCTTTTTTAAAATCAAAGAATACTGTTAGAGGAATTTCGCCTCTTTCTAGACAATTATTTACAAAATCAACGAGGTGAATAGCAGCATGACTAGTAGAGTGGCCTCTCCGAAAACCAAATTGCGTCTCACTTAATAGGCCATTCTTCGTAAGATGACCATAAATACGTTGGAGGACTACTTTCTCAAGTATCTTGGAGAACAACGGCAATATTGAGATAGGTCTCCAGTTACCCATATCTGACTTCAAACCTCCTATGAACAGAGGTATTACTTTAGCTTGTTTCAAGGCATCTGGGAAGTTGTCTATTGTGAGGGATATGTTAATAACGTGAATCAAGGAAGAAAGTAGATACATCATTGTGGCTTTAAATGTCCTTAGATTTACGCCATCAATCCCGGCAGAATTTGATTTGTTATTCTTAACAATTTTTACAACCTCATCACTTGTACATTTTTCAAACCGAAACCCAAATCCTTCCCCTCGATCATCCACAAATTCATCAGAGAGAAAATTTTTTGAATCTGCGGGGGCATATAAAGCTTTTATTGAAATCTTTGTCATAGAAACTTAAAAAAGGGCTCATTCGAATGGAAATTCAAAGGGCTAATGCCCTTTTTAATAGTAGAAAGTGATTTGAGGGCAACTAACCCACCTCTGACGCCCACCTTTTCCCCAAACACATCCAATCAAAATTTTTAGATAGTCGTTTTGTTCAACGTAGTTGAAAGTTTGGGAAATTAGGTCTTTAAGGATGACAACCCCCCTTCCCCTCCCCCACAGCCTTCAGGGCAAGGGTTGTAAGTTATGCCCTGGGGGCATATGGGATTTTTTATAGAAATCGATGTTGCAGAAACTTCAAAAAAGGCTCATTCGATTGGAAATTGAAAGGGCTAGTGCCCTTTTTAATAGTCGATAGTGATTGAAGGGCAACTAACCCCCCTCTCACGCCCACCATTTCCCAGAACACATCCAATAAAAATTCGGAGATATCCATTTTCTTCAACGTAGTTGAAAGTTCTAGAAATTAGGTCTTTGAGGATGATAACCCCCTCAGAGCCCTCAGGGCAAGGGTTGTAAGTTATGCCCTGGAGGCATATAAGGTTCTTATAGAAAGCTTTGTCGTAGAAACTTCAAAAAGGGCTCATTTGATTGGAAATTGAAAGGGCTAGTGCTCTTTTTAATAGTCAAAAGTGAATAGAGAGCAGCTAACCCCCTCTAACGCCCACCATTTCCCCAAACACATTCAATCAAAGTTTAGAGATAACCATTTTGTTCAACGTAGTTGAAAGTTCTGGAAATTATGTATTTGAGGATGACAAACCCCCCAGAGCCCCCAGGGTAAAGGTTGTAAGTTATGCCCTGGGGGCATATAAGGTTTTATAGATAGCGTTGTCGTAGAAACTTCAATATGGACTTTTTCAATTGGAAATTGAGAGGTCTAGTGCTCTTTTTAATGGTCGAAAGTAATTGGAAGGGTAACTAATCCCCCTCTCACGCCCACTATTTCCCCAAACACACCCAATCAAAATTTTCAGATAGCCATTTTGTTCAACATAGTTGAAAGTTCTGGAAATTAGAACTGGAATCAGAGGACGAATACTTTTTATATACCTTTAAAAAATTTTTAAATGTTTTCACTTTTATAACTTTAGGGAATCATTTTTTAAGGAACAAATACCAGCATATGTATATTAAACGGACAATGCACATTTTTTTCAACAAATTCGTCTGAATTTTTTCAGTAAAGTACAAATTATATTCTGGCTTTTAGAAATCATAGGTTTTGAACCCTACTCATATTAATTTCTGCTCGTTTTGAGTTTGACTCTGTTATCTATTTTAGTTTCTGTTCGTTTTGGGTTTCATTTATTTATTGATACTGATTTGTGGTAGTTGTGTTCTTGGTAGATTGTTTTTATTCCATGTTCGTTCATTTTTGGGTTGATGGAGTTCTTTACATTTTGTTGAAAAACTTAATTTGTGGAAAAGTTTTTTTAATTAATCTGTAGATAAAATTCAGAGTCCAGACGGCCCTCTAACACACCTTGGGAATTTCAACTGAATCTCCCAACCTGTTCATGATATAATACTGATACGCATTTGTGACAACCTGGGTATACGTATATTCTTTCGGTCTACATCGTAGCTTCGCTGGAAATATATCGCAATCCAAAATAAAGGCTTAATTTTGAAAATTTCAAATAAAATGGGGACGAAATCTTTAAACTATAATGCTCCACCCCTGACCAAAGTTAAAATTCAGTACTCAATTCTTTCCCCGGCAACCCTCCCAAAAATTTTCATCTTGATCCTCAAAGTCATTCCCAGGATGTTGCAAATATGGTGTTATAACTCTCTGGCAAACATAGGATCTTTCGATTTACCTTGCTATTTAACTATACATAGATTGTAGATCCCATAGAAGTACAGAGTAAAACAAGTTTTATCAAGATCTTAGAAACAACTTCATCCAGCCCCTACTATCCTTCCTCTAAAGTAAAAATTTGATGCCCCCCTGACACTCTTTTAAACTTTTAACATCATGCTCCAAGATATTCCAGACGTATTGCTAATATAATATTTTGATACCCACTTACCTTATATTTTTTTTTGTTTACCTTGCTACTAAGCCGTGAATGAATTTAATTTTCTAACGAACTTATGCTGGAAAACTGCAGAGATGAATCGGAGATTTTCAACCACTCCAACCCCTGACACAAAATTTGAATGTCATTTTCTTCTTGTCACTTTCTTCTCTACCACTACCTGAAAATTTTTATTCAGAACCCCGATCTGTTCCAGAAATATTACAGATATGATGTTTGTGTTTTTTATTTAGTTCTACCCTCTCCCCAAAGCCATAGTCAAAAGGCGACATACATCACCTTTCAACATTCCCTTAGTGTTTCAACTTGATAACTCGAACCGTTCCCAAGTTTTCACAAGCACGTCAATTTGATAACCTGGTCTTTAGATTTATCTCACTCCAAGACTCTGCTGAGATGACAAGTTCCGTAGGAGCTTATAGTGGAAAATCGTTATAGTAGATAAGAGACAAAAATTGTGCACCCTCTTCAGTCCCTCCCCAGAGTAAAATTTTGAAGTCCCCTTACCCTAAACTTTCCCTTTCTTTTCTCAACAGTATCTAAGTTTTAACTTCAAGTCCCGAGATGTTCTCAAGGCATTGCAGATAATGGGAGCAATACAATTTCCAAATTTGTGCTTACTTCTTCTAAAGTCTACTTTAGGACAGTAAGTCCTATTTTATTATATTCTCTCTACTGTGATTTTGACACGCAGTGAGGATGTCAAAAATAGTTGCGAGAGGGTCTCTACTAATTATGCAGATGGATAGTATGATATAGGTGCCCATGAGAATTGTGTAAAAACAGTAAAATACATCCCCCAATTAATGGCAATACTATCTTTAAGATGTTTTAAAGTGTAAAACCGAACACAAACAGCAATTATAAATAACTAGGTTAAACTAAAAATGAGCAGAAACTAAAGAGATCAGGATTGGCACTTTCCATGCCTTCTAGGGACCAGAAAAAGAATTTGTATTTTTACTGAAAACAAAACTTACTTTGAGAATAATTATTTTTTCATAATATCAATAAAAAAAAAATCACCATCACAACCAAGATTACTGAAAAAAAAGAATGTGGACTGGCAGTATAATATATACAGATTTTCATTTCTGAAAGTCTTAATAATTTCGGATTTATTAACGCTAAAAAAAAGAAAGAACATTTAAAACGTTCTTGGTTTTACTATATTGGAAATAATTCTATGATTTTCAGAGGCACTGGGAAACGGTTCTGCAGTACTCTTGTTAGTTTTTGCTGGTTTTGAATCTGATTCATTTTCTACGGTAATTCTTCTTCATTTTGGGTTGCATTTTTTATTGATGGGGATCAAGGCCGTACCCGGGAAATTTTTTTCGGGGGGGGGGGGGGGGTTTCTCTAATATTTTTTTTTTTTTTTGGGGGGGGGGTGGGTAAAAAAAATAAAAAAACGCATAAAAAATTTTTTTTTTTCCGTTTTTATGAGTCAGACAAATATTTCGAGGGGGTTCAAACCCCCCTGACCCCCCCCTGGGCACGGTATTGATGGAGATATATGGTAGTTAAACGATTCAAAAATTGTTTTCCTTATGTTTGCTCCTCTTTGGCTTAAAATAACATACAGTTTCTTTGAAACTAACTGTTCTTTGAAACTAACTAATTGTTTTAATTCATAACTTCAGAGAAGTACAACCACGCAATACTGAAGTATACATCTCAAATACAGAAACAACAAAAACCCAACGAATATTTTGCTCGTATATAACAATGCGTCTTCAGCATTAAAAAAAGAAAGAAAGAAACTAGAAACTAAAACTAAAAAATTTAACTAAAATATATATATATAAACTAAAATAGACTAACATAAAATATATAACATATAATTATTTATAATTGTATATTATATTGCAGTTTTATATATATTTTTTAATTGTATTTTTTAGTTTTAGTTTCTAGTTTCTTTTCTTTTTACGCTGAAGACGCCTTGTTATATACGGGTGAAATATTCGTTGGATTCGCTACTTCATAACTTCAGACAAATCAAACCATGTAATACCAAAGTAAACTTCTCAAATACTAAGCCTCGGGAGCCAAACACCCACTAACAAGTCAAAACCTAAGTCTGAATGCCCCAAATAGACAACTAACTATTCCAACGTTTACTGTCTAAGTTTTAGTGATAAAGACCTGGTTTTAAAGTTTAGTTTTAAAGTAATATAGTTTCAAATTTCTTATATTAAAGTTTTATGTTTCGAGTTTGAAATTTTGCAGTCAAACAACACCATAATGATGAAAATCTTAATTTTTATTATTTTCCGAATAGCTTATGTCTTTTCTTTAACATTTCCAGACCTACAGGAGGCCTCCTCTACGACTTTTGACCGCTGAACAAGTCCTCTCTTTCTTTAACATTTCCTTACTTATAGGGGCCTCCCCAGCACTCTATTTCAAGCAATTTTGGACCGCAATATTCTATTGTTTGACTTGTCTAAACTTATTAATTAGAATGCTGCTCGGGTTTCAGACTTAGTTGTTCTTTTTTAGATTTTCGTGGGTGTTTGCTTCTCGAGGCTTATTATTTGAGATATTTACTTTGTATTACACGGTTTGATTTGTCTGAAGTTATTAAGTTGCGATCCAACGAATATTTCGCCCGTATATAACAAGGCGTCTTTAGCGTAAAACAAAAAAAAAGAAACTAGAAACTAAAACTAAAAATACAACTAAAAACATGTATAAAACTAAAATAGACTAAAATAAGATATATAATATAATACACAATTAATATACTATACAATATAATATACAATTATAAATAATTGTATATTATATATGTTATGTTAGTCTTTTTTTACGCTGAAGACGCCTTGTTATATACGAACGAAATATTCGTTGGGTTTTTGTTGTTTCTCTTCGCTTTCATTTACTGGTCATAGACCCGATTGTTGTCTTTATATTCGTTTCTTTGTTAATGTTTTTATTCATAGCTTTTTCATAACTTGGAGCTTTTACAATATGTTGAACGTCAACTTTTGCTTCGGCTTGTCTTTTGTCATTATGAAATATATATTGCCGAACCTTTGGTTTGTTAACAAAGGCATGGTAAGCATTGATGACCTCATCCATGTCAAAATCCCAAACCCAATCATCATCATGATCATTTTCGAACGTGAAATATACACGTTCTGATTCCCGCTGTTCCATGTTTGGAAACTTTCAGTCCTTAACAGTTTTAATCTGAAATTCAACGGCATTTGATGCAGCATCGGGTTCTTCGTTACTGTCGCTATAAACTCCAATGTACATATTTATAGCTATTTCATCGCCAGAAGCTACTTTAAAATGTTGAGCATCTTTATTTACGTGTTTTATTGAATGTTTAGCTTTCGCCTCGGCTTGTTTTTTGTCATTATGAAAAATATAACGCCGAACCTTTGCTTTTTTTAACAGAGGCTGATGCAGTATCAGATTCTTAGCGAACGTCCTTATAAAATTCATTGTCTTTATTTATAGCTATTTCATCGCTTGGAGCTTTTATAAAATATCGAACGTCGAGTTTTGCCTCGGCTTGTCATTTTTTATTAAGAAATATATATCACAGAACCTTTCTTTTTTTAAACAAAGACATGGTAAGCATTGATGACCTTATCCAATTCAAAATAACGAACCCAATCATCATCACTATCTTTTCAATTTTTACACGTTTTGATTCTCGGTATTGCTTATCTTCTAGCCACATTTTTCTTTCTTTTTCGTATTTGGTTTTCATCACTTCAAACAATTTCTCAATGCTCTTTTCTTTAGCTGCCCATATTGGTCTAGTCTTACATCTTGGTCCAAGTTAATAATTTCTTAGACCACACTGCTTTTCCATTTACGAAATATTAAGCAAGAAAAAAACGGGTTTTAATTTTAATAAAGCAGTGAAACAATAATAAAAACAAATAAACACTTTAATTAAAAAATATTCCGAATATTTCGGGCCCACGTCTGGGAGCCTTTCTCAACGGTAAAATAAAAACCCAAAAAATGTTTTCGGTTGCGTTGAAAAAAACTGCACTGGCGTTTTGTTTCTTGCGTTAAAACGCCAGTGCTGGAAATCTTGTTTAATATGTGAGTTTGCTTCTTACTTCTTTGTTTATATTTTTTTTCTTCTTCGTGTGTTTAGTTGTTGTGTTTCTATGTGTGTTATTTAAAAAAAAATATTTTTTCGTTTTTTCGTTGTTTTTTCCCCGTTGAGAAAGGCTCCCGGACGTGGCGCCAAAATATTCGAAATATTTTTTAATTAAAGTGTTTGTTTGTTTTTATTTATTGTTTCATTGCTTTATTAAAATTAAAAACTGTTTTTTTCTAGCTTAATTTTTCGTAGATGGTCCAGCTTGTAGATTTGTTAATTGTTCGGGTGGTGGGACGAAAACTTCCTTTTCTTCTAATAAATTATCAGTTACAACACTTGTAAATTTTCAATTTTGGGGTCTACCTCCAGATAAATCTTGCATACTTCTATACTATCTCTTTAAATTTAAGGATATTAACGCATTTATATTGTTACAAATTTGTTCTACTGGGTAAGAATAACTAAGTTGCCGAACAACTAAGATCCATGGAGGTCCGACCAGGGTACCTAAGCACCGACTTTAGTTTTACTGCAGGCTCTAAACATAAATCTAACGCACAGAGCTGAAGAGAAAAATAATAGTCCACTTATTTTTTCAAACACTTAATTTTTTCTTTAGTATAAGAATGGTTATCAACCCTCAACCAAATAATTTGAATGATTGGAATCCTTTCATTGATGTTTATTACCATCCAAAATGTTGATGTTTAATTCCCTTCCCAAATATTAGAATCCTATCTACTGGTAATCAAAAGACTTAAACAGTTTTGCTTGAAATCACATTCTTTGAAAATATCAATCTATGACGAACATTATCTAAGGAGGAAAACAGAGGTTCAAGCTTGACTTGGCAAACATTTCTTTTTGATTTGGAAACTGTTCAAGAAAATAAAGTAATTCATTATTATAAAGCCAATTTTTTCCCTCACATTTACCTTCTAATTTAGCGATTTCAGGTTGGAAAGAGATCTTACATCTGAGTGTAGCGAATCATTGAAGAACATCTAATCATTTGAAATACTATTATCCATGCAACTAGCCAAACAGCCTGTCAGACGACAGGCATAAAAAACAAAACAAAATCGTAGCGCATGCTGTTTTGTAAGGACTGAAGAAAAAAACTTTCCCCCTTCTCCAATAAGCCCAAAACAAGCTTCAAAAAGCTTTTCCTCAAAGTTTCAACACTATCGCCCAGCTGTAAGATAAGATAAGCAAACCAAAATTACGTCTAAAATGCATCACCGTATTAATGAAACCTACTGACTGTTCTCGTAAATGGTCAATACTCGCCTGGCTTCAGGTATCTGTTGTTAAACATAATATGATTTTTTTTTTTTTTAGCTAATTAATAGTGATTGCCTCAGAGTTACCATACTTAGAGTTACCATTGGAGTTATATATGTTGATGTTTTCATCCCGTTCACGGTCGGATATAGATTAGTTACTGCATCAGCTTAATCATAGAGCCAACCACGGCCCATAGTAAATAAAAGTTAGAAAACGCATTTTGAAAACAACTGTATTGTCAAAAAAAAATTAATTAGAGCTATTTGAAGAATGGCAAATATTTTTTACATTTATTTTCATACCAATAGTTTACTCCGAAAAGAAACAAAGAAATTTTGTAAAAACCTTTCAAAATGGCAGCAGGTCGAATTGAAAACTACAGTATTAGAATCACCATGTTCGAAAAACGTAATTCAATGGTATTCATCACTCCCCCTCCCATTTTTAAAACCGAAGATATCATATTTCAAATTCACGTAGAGAGCTGTTTGAGGTCTCCTTTGAAAGCTAATGCTTATATCTAAGCGCATTTTATAAGTTCGTCTCAGCCATCGTAAAACACTACAAGATCCAAAATAACACTGCTACTACTCTTTATTAGCTGAAAAGATTGGGAAGCATTACAGCCATATCATCAAAATCTCCATGGTTCAGAACCCTTTGCCAGAGGCTCACAGTCCTTTCTTTTGAATACTCCTCCTCCCAGCCCCTTAGCAAGTAAAAACCAAAAATCAGGTTTAAAAAAAGAATTTTAATTTAAATCTAAATAGGAATAATTACTGTTTTTAATCTTTATTTTAACAGTAAGTTAATTACAGAAACTCTTTGTCGAAAATTTTGAAAAAGAACCTTGAAACGCTAATGTGTCTCTTTCTTCCTTTTTGTTTATCCAGTATTAACAGGGCACTGGAACAAAGAGTAGTTTAAAAGTTTGTTTGGAAGTAAATGCTTACATCTGTACCATGCATAATGATTTGTCCTGATAATTCCATGGTAAAACGCTATAAATATAGCACCAAAAATTAGACTTAGCGTCAATTTGGAGTGGAAATCTTGGGAAGTAAAAAAAAGTGCGCAATTAAAACCTCTCCCTTCCATAATCCCCTCTTAGTCCCCCTTAGTTAGTGAAAATTAAAAAAGAGAGTTTTGAAAAAATGGCCCAAAAACTTCTACTCAAATTGAAAGCTGGCTCAGGACTGATAGTAATAATAATTAATTTATAATCTACATCAGACAAAAATATATGACACACTTGGAATAATTGAAAAAAAAAACAGAAATGAAACTAAATATAAAAAAAAAATAAACATCAACTGACAAAAAATTAACAACAAATATCCCCAAAAACACTGCCAAGGCATGGTGGCACCTTGGCTTAAGTGCAGAAATCAATTTCTCTTACAGGCTTCACACATAGACTGTCCTAAGCAGCAACTTGATTGTTGCTTTGTTTTTGTTTTACCTATACAAAGCAAAAGCAACAATGCGAGGAACAAATAATAATAAAACGAGAAGAAAAGAAAACAGAAAACAATGCAAACTGACAGTAAATCCAAAAAAAAATCAATAACCAACTTCAGGAAGCCACACGAAGAGTGCTGCAATGTTTTTTTCCGAAACAATTGGATAGTACCAGAGAGGAAAAGAATAACTGGGGAACTAAAATTGTGGTACAAACTACAGAGACCCTTTCGATTATATCTTCCATTACTGGGCGAAATTTTCCCATAAGCTATTCTCGAGTTCTTAACCGCTCTATTTATCAGGATTGAACATATAGAAAAAAGAGGACAACCAAACGCAATTCACAGCGAATTCACCGAAATAGAGCAAGGAAAAGAAAGAAATTTCGAAATTAAAGTGACCACTTGGTAACGGCTAAAAAAACAACTAAACTCACATTTCAAAGTGTGACCCAGAGGAGGTTGTTTCCGACGAGTATTTTTGTAATTTTTTTTTCAATATTTAATTTTTATGTATGTGATATCGTGAGAAGTTTTTTGAATTGTTGTTGAAGCCGGTGGTGACCTCCACCGGCCCCTAAGTGTTCCGCTATCTTTTATCTCTGATCAAAATAATTATAATCTTCGTAATATGACAAATCATGTTCAAGTTCCATTTACTCCTTGCATAAGGTCACTTTAATTTTCCAATTAAAGTGACCACATGGTAACGGCTAAAAAAACAACTAAACTCACATTTCAAAGTGTTAAGTCAGTTAGTGTCACTCGGGCCCCTATTTTGGACTCCTGATTTTAAAGGGAAACAAAAATTTGTTGCGTAAATCAACACAGTACCCCTCTAAACAAAATATACCACAAATATCATGAAAAATGTACCAAAGACAAAAAATGTACCATATCTCAAATTTTTTTCGGTGTGTTACGCTTCGCGTAACACGCGGATCGTCGGTGACGTAAAGAGTAGTGTTATATTAATATCTCCAACAAGACAGTCTCTTCATTGCTATAACGATAAGTAGTAGACAGTCCCACCATATAGCTACAATGCTTACACCAAGACAGTCCCGTCATACAAGCAGACAGTACAATGACCGGATTCAACCTACCATGAAAATTCATGCTCATCTCTGTTAAAAGTGCGTAATGTTTCTGTTAAAAGTCGTGGGTGTTTTCATGGTATGGTGATACGTTCACTCTGATATTGAGCGTGGATATAAAAAGTCCGATACCGAGTTAGTATCTCAGTCAATAAGTTGAATTTGATTAGTTTACATCATTTCAAATTGGAGAAATAAACGGTCAAGTATTGTGAAAATGAGTAGTTTCACACTTTTACACCTCGAAGGAGCCGACAGTGATGTTGTGAAGACAAGGGCCCCCAATGTAGCAGTTGAAATTGGAAAGGATTCCTGACTAACATTTGAGTGGGATGAGATGTTTGGCAGATACGTTATATCATTGAGTAAATTTAAGTCAGATGAACAATTATGCTTTGCCGCAAAAGTGAATATAATGTATTTATCACGACTACAGCATGGATTGAATGCTATTATGAAGCACATTGAGGAAAATGGATTGACTCACCTAACGCAAAGAGAGTGAAAATATATTCTTTTATTACATTTCTGTCAATAAAAAATATTTTCTGTATAATGGTTTTTTTTTGATAAGACACTCTAGATGATCGTTTACTCCACTCTCTCTCTCTATATATGGTGGGTGGTGGTGGTGGTGTCCAATAGGTATTGAGATTATGCACAAAGTAGAAACTTGCAATTGTTATTTTAGTCTATAGCTGGTAGTGGGAGTATCAAGAATGATTGGATTTGAGAAACAGAAGATCTTGCGGAATCTAGTCAAATTGGAAAAATGTTTAGTGTTAGATGATGACTTTTTGGAATTAACTCTTCAACGGAAAATATTTTCTCTAGAAATACTTAACTGTATAATGGGATCTGATTCTGCATCCTTGGATTATTGTATGAAGCTTACGCATTGCGAATCAAATGCATTTACTCAATTTATTGATATATTAATTGAAACGAAGCAAAATGACATTGTGATTCTGCTTTTAACCACTACCTAGAAATTCATTCTTTAAAACAGTAGGAAATAAGTTTTTGTGACGATGCTCGATTACTCCTCCTCCTAGAAGACAATGTTATTTTTTTTATTGATTTTGAGCCAGTTTCGTTCTGGCAGTGAGACGGACAACATCGGAAAAATGTATCATACATGTTCACTATGTTTATATACATTGGGAAGCTGGTCTTCATGTGAGAACTGTACTGCAGTTGATGACTATAATGAAAAGTGTAGACTATGCAATCCGTGTAAATTGCATAAAGGATATGCTGTACAAATTAAGGACTGTAATACCTTTCTTGAAGAGACTTGTGACTCTCATCCTAATGGATATCTATGCTCCAATTGTCATTTTGATAAGTGTGACCAGTGGGAAAATACTTACCCTGGTATGGTCGGAAAAAACCCTAAAGGTGACTTCAGTTTATTTCTAAGGGATTGGTATCGTCGCGGCTTTAAATTGTATTGGGAAGAAGAATTTGGAGCACGTTTCAATTGTAAAAACATGAGGAGAGTATGGTTCCTGCGTCATCGTTGTGAGGACAATGCAAGCAATGATTATAAACCTATCGATTTTTATTTGGCTGTGACAGAAAGTGATTCTTCATATGAGAATATTGTGTGCGACATTACTTCAAATAATCAGATGGAAACAGGTGAATTTTTAATATGAATCGTAATAGTATCATTGACTTCACAAGAAGATTTAATAAAAATGAAGTTACAATATATTGTGGAAAATGTGACCCTGACTTTGCACGCCAGGATCAGTACGAGTTGAATCCAAATGATCTGCCACCACTAATCGTTGTCGACGACGATGACTATGATGATGATGACAATCTAAATGACTATGAAGAAGAAGAAATCTAAACAAATGAAGACAATAGACTTTTTTATAGTGCATATATATTTTATTAAGAAACAAATTCACATACATTTTTAAAACACTTTATTCTTAGGGCACTGAAATCAATACTGTACAGGTCTGAGAGGGTATTTTCTACTAGAAAGTCATTCAAACGTGGTCTGTGTACATAAATGTTGAGAAATTCACTGAAAGTATAATCACGACATCGAAAAATTAAATAAAGTAATGGATGAAATCCACAGCTTTTGGTCGATAAATCTTGTACTCGCATCCGATTCTGAATAATTGTCTTCCCACTTCATTCAAGGTAGTTTTTGATGTGTGGTGTGTAGAATGCATATGGTAGACCAAGAGGATCAAAAAATTCTATATTCTTCGCTGTTTGATAGATGCATAGCCAATGACTTGTCTGCACATTCGATGGACTACTATTAAGAATGATAATGGTTTTGTTAGCAGTATGAATACAATGAAGGAAATCTGAGGGTATGCTATAGGGTTTGTATTTGGACATAAACGGATCCATGTTAAAAACATTGATTATTTGATTGGTGTTCATGGTGCCAAGTCTAAAAGAACACTACCATCAGGGGTAATTTCCCAGTAGGTTTCAAATTGATTGCGTGAGATTAATGTTACACTCTCTGTCAATGGTTTGTCAAAGGTACACTCCAAACATACAGTACCCGTTCGGACAATACTCATATCTTGAGTACCAGACAAGTCCAAAACAATGATACCATGACTTTTTGCGAACATTGAATCGGTAATACCATTTTCATATAGTTGAGAATCTCGATCTAGGGATTGCATTGTCAACTCATATAGGGTCCTATAGGATTTATCAAAGGACAAATTGTAGAGAGGAATTCCATTTACTTTACAGACAAGAGAGGAAAGTCCAAATAGTTCAAATTCATGTGGCGAGCTTGTCCACGATCCTATGGCACTGGCACTTTTTACAAAAGCCAAGGCAAGTTTCGATGGAATTTCACCATTGATAAATGAAGAATCGGTTTAGGTACTTGATCCAGGGGCAATATGACGTTGATTTTCGATTGTGTGAGGAACGAGCAGTTTGATATTATTTCCAGAGGCTCTTAGTTTTTCAATTGCCAAAGCAACAGAACTCATAACCTGTTGTTTTCGCACATGAAGTATTGCCGAAGTGAGATTGACATTAGCATCGGGTGCTACATCAAGTGTTTTTCTCAATATGAAATTGGACGGTGCAAGTTGTAACTTTATATCAATTTTAACATTGGGGGGCATCCATTGGGATATATTGAATATTTCATGATTGAGTCTACCAACTAAATGATACTCCTTGCTCACTGCCCAAGTGAGTTCACCGTCAGTATCAACATTTGTTCTATAGTCATAGCCTATTGGCAGACCTGTCAATTTCTTATAGGCCATTGGAGTCATCAACATAAATTGTATGTAACTAGCATAGTTTGATAGATTGTTGCTTGTGCTCACCAATGTTCCATTTATGTAGACACATATTTGTTTAAATAAATTGTGTAGTATACCATTCTCATAGGTTAGTCCATCGACGTTGGAGGGAGGTGAATTGTCAGACTTTTTCCTCACCACAACTTTTAAATCAATAAATGTGGATGATAAATCTATGAAGTAGTCTTGGTTGGAATAAATTTTAAAATGTATGTTTTCAGAGAGGGGTTACTGTGGATAGAATTGTTCATAGTACCCATGTTTTACACTGACATCCACACTTTCTGCATTGAAAAGATTTAGAGATGTGGTAACAGTGGGATGAGATTCCTTGTGGGGTAGATATGCCATCTAGGAAAAGAAATCCCTTTTCGATCTAACAATTTTTCTTCTTGGTTTCTTTTTCTTACTTTTCTTTGACAAGAGTGATGATGATGTCTTTCGCTTCTGACCTGAGTAGA
>JAQQPU010016183.1:9414-20245 GCA_029168905.1 Artemia sp. Kazakhstan ARC1039
AATGGCAAATTTATTTATAGAAAAACGATAGACATTCTTGCCTTTCAGTAAGTTCATACGATCCAATTATATAAATCCCAGGATACAAACTAAAGTTTTACGCTTTTTGGTTCGACCTTTAATCAGCTTCTTCGGGGACTTGTTATATGCTTTGAAGCATAGTTCGTTTGTACCATGGAGATAAGGATGTTTCTTTCCGTGGATAAAAATTGGGATTGATTTGATTTCCTGTCAGAGCTTAGTTGCATTCATGAGTACCCCCCCCCCCCTGCAAGCTTATTTTATTAGTAATTTTTTGTAATGGGAGATAGCGAAATTGGTTCCTAATGTCTTTTTCAGTAATCCACTTTTTTAATCGGTTCTCTACTTTTTGAATACTGAGGGTAAATAATTGCATTTCAGACGCAATCATTTTTCGAACAATTATATGAATTATGATGATTTTAGTTCAAAGTAGATAATTGTAAGTCAAGTATAGTATTATTAAATACTGGTTTAATTTGTTAAAACTAGTACAGACACAAATTGTGCCATTTTAGGGGTATTAGGGGTTATAGTACCGAGAGTTATAGAAATCTTTGTCTGAATTGGTATGTGAGTTTGATTAAATATTAAAGAAAGTATTGACCCACAAGATATTATTTACCCTTGGTTATTTCATAAGGGAGGTCAGACATACTTGTAAAACAGTATCTCAAGCTGTAGAAAAGGTGCAGGATTTATACTATAATGAGGGAATAGTTGAAATAGAGTTGCTAAATAATATAGTTTTTTTTTCTAAAGTGTTTTCTTCAAGAGAGAAATGTTTAATATGATTTTAAAACTGCGATGGAAGATGGTCAGCTAGACTACTTCTAGCTGAACGGCCTGTCAAAGCAACGAATTATTATTTAATATTATATTAGTTTAATATCATAATTTTACTTGCAAAGAGACCATTTTTCCAGTCTGTTTTAACTCGTCATTGAAGAAAAAAACAGTGGAAAATAGTTAAATAGAAAAAAGGGAAGTTAGGCGAATGTTTGAATGGAAAATCTTCAATCCATTAAGTTGTGGCGACCGCTTTTTTTTAGAAAAATGTAAAATTATTACATTTTTACAATCAATCTTTTTGTTTGCTATTCTTCTCGTATTAAATTTGTTCTGACTTTAAGCTTACTTTCTGACTTTTAAGTTCTGACTTTAAAGTTTTAAGTTTTAGACTTTTAAGTTTTTAAGTTCTGACTTTTTTTTTTTTTTTATCCAACATACTGGAAGACATACTTTACCCAGTAATAAGTTATCAGCAAATATCAATGACAAATACCTGTTACTCTTTCTTTTTCAAATAACTTTTACTAGAAAAAAAGATGGAAAAGAATATTTTTCCGAACATTACAACTGTTTTAGAGACTCAGAAGCTGCTTTTTCGGAGCTGATTATCAGGAAATATGACGTTTTTTGTCAATATTCGCTGTTTCCAAAAAATTAGGAATAAATTTTACCAACGCTCTCTCAAATATATCATTTGCTCACTTAAACACATTTTAAGGGAGGTTGTGTTATTTCGAAAGCCTCTTTTTTTTTCTTTTTTTTTAGTTTTAGCTATCGCAAGAAAGAAAACATTTATCAGAGCGAAAGCTTTTTAGTTTGTAGTGGGGAAAACATCCTTTAAATAGCCTTTGTTGTTTCTTCAATTTTGGGTTTTGTTGCTGTTTTGGGTCTTCTTTGGTTAAATTTTGGGTCTTCTTTGGTTAAACCAGTAACGATTTATAGAATTAAATTTAATTTTCGGAAAAAATTGTTTTCATTAATTAGTGTTCGAGCTTTACATTCCGTGTCTTGTTTGTTCGATATTACTGCATAATCGGTGGTTCCTAAAACCACTTTTTACGTGTCGGTTTAGTTAATGGTAGTTTATTATATATGATTACGTATTTTTAATCCACTTATGAATAAAATTTTATTTATCGCTGTTATAATAGTTGTTTCTATGTTTTTTTCTCTTCAAAAGTTACGGCTAGCCCTAGGGTTACACTGGTAGTTTCATACACAGCAAAGTGAAGTAAAATTTCTCCGAAAAACAACAGATTTTCACGTCATATCATAACAATATTTAAGTCTCAATAGGACTTAGCCAACATTGAACCGAAAAAATAAAACATTTTTATAGAACCTAATTATTTCTGATATCTACATTCATTCTCTTATTTCAATCCTTAAATACTATCGTAGTTTATTAACGTATAGTTGGATTCCTGATGTGAACAGTCCTGCGTTTTGAACAGACCCAACATGGAGTTAGACACGGGTTGTAAAGACTACCGTTTTGAGTACCGTGTTCAAAACGGGTTTGGTCTTCTCAGAACCCGTGTTCAACCATAATATTCTGGCGCGAATCCGTGTCCAACACGCTTATAACTCGTAAGATGGAAACGCTTTAAAGCTTGGTAGAGTTAAACACGGAGAACCTGAAAACAATTTTTGTCAAACACGCTCAAAACCTGGCGCCTGAAAACACAACTCTTGAGTGGGATCCATCCCACTGGATCCATCTCAGATGAAATTCGGGAGATTGACTTAGTGAACAAAATTTAAAACTTCTAGAATTTTTTCTCTCTTTTTTTATTCGTGGTGCGGTCATGTCTGCTTTTGTCAATCTTTAAACTTTACTCTCACATGATACTCTTCAACAACTGAGCAAGAAATTATTTCACAAAAGTAATAATTCACAATTGTCGGGAAAAAAATTCCACAGATTTCTATTTTGTTTTGAAAAACGATTTGAAATTATTTTGGAAGGGGCAACTCCTTTCATATACGTAATAATTTTTGTTAGTTTTAGGGTTTGATGTTGCTCCTCTTTTTTTTTTTTTTTTTTTTTTTTTTTTTTTTTTTTTTTTTTTTTTTATTTATCAAGGTAAGAAATTCACAAAAATGAGGGAGGGGCAAAAATTTTTTTAAGGAAAAATTAATTTTTTTTTTTTCTTCTCGAGGGGGGGGGGGGCGAGCTTTTGTTTTTTTTCGATTTTTTTAAATAAAAAATACCAAAAGAGATGTTTATCACATCTGGAGGAGGCAATTGTCTGTTAACTTTGTTTTGCTGAATATTTAAGAGATATACTCGTAAATAAAGTAGCATAAAACTTTAATAAGCCTCTAAACTTCAACAATTAAAATTTAATTGTTAATTTAATGTAACAATTAAAATTTGATAATCCATAATAATTCCCTTTAGTTGAAATAACTCTTGGAAGCTTTAGGTTGAAAACCCACATCATACGATCACTAGGGCCAAAAAAACATATAGTTTATTTTTCATTTGCAACTAGGAAAGCCCTAAGTGCAAGGACTTTATTTAAAAGTTATTGCACAAATTAATCTCCAACTGAAAAACGACTTTCATAATAAACGAAACATAATATCTTTAAAAATATCGAGTTTTGAAGTTCCAAAAGAGTACACCAGAGACAAATAACACAGGACTCCAATTGTTTCTATTTGAGAAATTACACTGTCATCTATGACAAAATAATAATAGATGGCAGTAGTAAACTTCAGCCAAGTAAAAACCTTATTACAGGCACTTTGTTTAGAATTAATAAGAGTGTCAAAGGGATATGTTACCGCGAATCTCCGAAATTGGTGAACATTGACATTCAGCGGTGAATGTCCGAAATACCTTTTTTTTCTCCTTTGATTTAGTCAGTATTGCCAGTCAACTTTTTCAGTTTAATGCAAGGTTTGCTTATGACAGGTTTGGTTAAGGTAAGCTTAGGTTTTTAACCCATTTCTGATATTTATAATCAAATTTAACCTGACATAATCTAACTTAAGTTTTACCATCAAAGCTTGGATAAGACTGAAAAAGCTGATTCGCTAAACTAATTGAATCCAAGCAGAGAAAGGGGAATTTCGGAGATTCACCGGTGGATGTCGACATTAACTAGATTTCGGACATTCACGGTAAAAGATATGCCAAAAAGAATTGGAAACTTTTAAGGGTCGGATCTTCGGCAGTTGGGAGGATTGGAATTAAACACTATTAGCGCCAAATACGATTCGGCGTCTGGTGACCTCATAAAAAAAAGGTCAGGTCCACTGGATACAAAATAATTCTTCATTTCCCTGGATTTTAAAATACTTGAAAAGACAAGCAGCAGTTTTTGGTGAAGTAAGGTCACCAAATACTAGATGGCGTTGATTTCTTTTCAGCACTAGCGTAAATTTATTTGCGTAAATGTCCAGTTTTATAGGTTTTCCGAATTCCGTAAGATACCATAAACAAATAACAAGACACGGACTCTAGTAAATTCCATTTAAGAAATTACAACACAATTTATCAATCAACGAAAAATTGAGGTGATAAAGGACATTAGAATTAAATTGGTAATTATAATGTGGCGTTATAATGTTGACGTTATTTTAGCAAAAATATATAAAAAACGGATTATTTTTTTTAACAAGACGTGTAAATAAAACACTTATTTGTACAAAAAAATAATAAAAGTCCGAATACTTCGGCTTCACATCCAGAAGCCTTCATCAAGGGGGAAAAAGACTAGTCTAAGCAAAACTTACGAAAAAACAAAGAAAACATACAAACACTATACAAAAACGAAAGGAAACTTTCTGTTTAAATGGGACTTTCCTTTCGTATTTCTCTTTGTCTTTTTTTGTAAAGCATTTGTTAGTTTTATTTTTTTTTAATTAATTTTGTTTAAGAAAATTTTTGGTTTAAATTTGAGTTTCTTTCGTTTTTTTTTACTTTTTTTTGTAGCATTTCTGATTTCTTTGTTTTGTTTTTTCATATTCAGATGTTTAAGATATGTTTTTGGTCTGTCCGCAATATTGGGACTTTTATTATTATTTTTGCATAAATAAGTTTTTTCTTATATTTTCAGTCTTATAAAAAATTCTACTTTCTTTTATGTTTTTTCGCTTCAATTGCGAATAAAGTGTTACCCTATGTTTCAAAATTGATGCCAACACTTTAAAGTAAAATATCCTACAATTATTTGTTGTAGCTACAACCACAGCTACAACTACAGCTTGTAGTTGTTTGCTGCAACTACAACTCTGCTACGCCGTGGATATGGTGCATACGCAGAGGGGCGGGGTCCCATGAAAACTCGAAGATTTTTTACAATTTTCGCATAAATTCGTAAATGTTACATATAATTCCTATTATTTTCGTTTCTATAATCCCCCCCCCCTCCTAAAAAAAGCTCTTAGCTAAATATTCAAGCGTTAACAAACTAGTTAATTTCTAGCTTCAATAAAACACAAAAAAACTTTAAAAATGGACAGAATCATTTACCCCGACAAAGGCATGTCAACTAAAAATCATTTTTTTTTTTATGCGAATAGACACTAAAATTTCAAAAAATTGCAAAGGTCACAAATATATGAGTACATGGCAGTTAAATTATAGCCGAGTATTAGAGTAGCCTATACACTACCAGCTAAATTATGTCCACCCTTAAAACCACTCAAGGCCCATCGCTACTGTTGGATACACCTTGCATATACAACTAATAAAAAAGCGGCACAGTACCTCCCTTAGAAGATGCAAATTTGGATTCAACAAAACGACATTAAAAGTATAAATTTTTTGTACAGTCTTGGTGACGTAAATTAGAATTATTCATTTTGTTCTACTTAAAGTCGACTGTGGCACCGATCTAGCAAGTAATTTATGGACAATGATTCTATTTATTTTTCGATGTCTGTAGGAGGGGGAGGGGGAATTCGTCAGTTTTTTCATGTCTTTTAATGACAATGAAAAATCTCAGGGGGGAGTATATTTTTGAAATTTTATATATTAATTTTCTTCTATGACTATCTACCTTACTTCTGCCCTAGGATGGATGGATGATAGACTATCTATCAACAAGTGAAAATGACATAATTTTTAATCAATCCTGAAAAAGCTTATGCCAGCTTTGCCTCTCACTCAGACTATCTGGCTTGATGGCAACTTGATTTTAATTCAAGAATTTGAGGTTGTTTCTCCTTTCAGAAAAAAATCTAAGGAGGGGGGGGGGAGAAAATCTATCGGGGAAAGGCCACCCTAATCCCTCAATTAACAGCACTGAATGATTCTATAAGGATTTTCAATGTACTGAAAGGTTTTCAGATATCCAGAATTAAAAAGCATTCCTCGCCGTCTATTTTGCATGCATAAAAGGATTTTCACATTATGTTGTAACTTGACATTAATATTCATCAGAATTCAGGATTTCAGATATCCAGGTTTTCTGAAAGGTTTTCAGATATCCAGAATTAAAAAGCATTTCTCGCCGTCTATTTTGCATGTATAAAAGGATTTTTACATTATGTTGTAACTTGACATTAATATTCATCTGAATTCAGGATTGCGCAATCCCAAGACTGAAAATTTGGCTACAGATATATAGATTATGGAGAAATTAAATATGACACTGTGAAAAATGCTTTACAAAAGAATAGCTTAAAGGGACAGACGGTTTTTCTTCGAATTACAAGATGACAAACATCGCAACTTGGTTAGACAAATATAATCTTATAATCCTAGTTTCACGCTACAATTGGATAACGATTTATGAAAAAAGAAACCATTGCTTCAAAGAGGACCGAATTACGGAGGGGATTTTCCAAGGGAGGTCACCCCCCCCCCGAGGGGGTATGGCCCCGTTTTGAAATATGACTGAGAAGCAGATTCCCCTTTTTGGAGATCCTTCCGACAGATCTTAAAGAGGGCTTCTCCCATCCCCCCCCACTCTAAATTTGTCTTTACGATTACAAATTTAATAGCAAATCCTAAGAGCTATCTTTGAGAGAACCTCTGTGCAAAAGTTACACGCCAGAGCGGTGGCACAATCGAAAAGGGCTAATATGGAATCCAGTGATAATTACTTCCCCTCAAATTTTACAAAATATCAAAAATTCATATCTTAAACTGTTTTTGGCAATATCAAACTGGTTGTAGAGGCATACACTTGTAACTAGACAACTCAATTCTATTGGTACATGCAATAGGCCATCTACAGTTCTTCAGGTATGGGACTAGGACTCCATTTTAGGCTTTTCGATGTATTGATATCTGAAAAAACATAACGGTGTTAGACATCTGTACGAAATTTTGGTTTAGGTTCGCTTTAGCTAGCCTATTAAGCTAAACATGATGTCCTGGATCCTACTTAACTTATTGAATCCTATCTTATGTTTTAGTAAATACGCAAAACTTGATCGAAGAGAGACAATTCAAATTCCCAATCTCAGTTCAACTTCCCGAGACGTAATTCAACTTCCTAAACTCAGTTCAACTTCCCAAAACTTCCCAAAACAAGTCAACTTCCCAAGCTCAGTTCAATTTCCCCAAACACAATTCAACCTCCCAAACTCAGTTCAATTTCCCCAAACACAATTCAACTTCCCGAATACAATTCAACTTCCCAAACTCAGTTCAATTTCCCCAAAAACAATTCAACTTCCCAAACTCAGTTCAACTTCCCAAACTCAGTTCAACTTCCCAAAGCACAATTCAACTTCCCAAACTCAGTTCAATTTCCCCAAACACAATTCAACTTCCCAAACTCAGTTCAATTTCCCAAAAAGCGTTTGAGCAGCACACCTAACCTAACCCCTACCCCTTAATTCGCAAATATATAGCCCAAATTATAGAAATCCAATACATTCTATCACCCACCACTTGTCTTTGTGGCTATGAAACCAATTTTCTGAGAGCTAACCTAAGCGTAATTCTTGAGTGTGTTCCGTTTAATTAACAAGTACCCGAATTTTTTATAGTTTCCATGTTTCCCTTCATCCCCCCCCCCCTCCCCTGCAATAGAAACTTATGTTTATATGTCTGGTCCGATCCAGAAAAAATCAGCTCAGCAAAGTCATTTCACACTTATTTGCTTCCAGTAATAAAACCAATGCTATGACCTACCACCTTTATTTGTATGTATATTATTGAAAAAAAAGAAATAAATAAGTATAGATCCGTGGATGCGTTTGTCCGCAAGGACTTAGCCTTGGCTCTTGGTGGTCACGGTCATGGTGCTAATCATTATGAAAGATGGGTATCGGAAGAAGAGGGCAGTGCAGCACTTACGCTTCCCCTTGACTATCCGGATATGGACTCCTCTTACCCCCCCCCCCTACAATGAAAATGCTGGAGATACACCACTGACCTTCACCATATTTTTTTAATGCTTTCTTTCGTAGGGCAAGGACTACTGATTCAAGGACATTACTTTCGTACGGATTACTGATGCCCGTTAATTCGTAATTATGACTCCGTAATAACCGATAAATTTCCAGCGTAAAAGTTTGCCGTTGGGATTTTCCTTATGCTTCACTTGTGTCGGATATCCTTCAGGAAACCTTCCTTCAGGAACGAAGTTTCCTTCGCAACTTCCGGACAGTTGTGCGCCTTTGCAACTCTCCGTAAGCATGATCCAGTAGAAGCTCGTCTTCTTTGCAGCATAGATAGATGAAGATGAATCTACACAGTAAAAGTTTGATAATACTTTGGTCTCCCAAGCTGATTGTTTAGCATAGGGCGAAGAGATCTACCTTGAGGAGAAGGCTTTTGGTAAAATCCTTGGTTGTTGGATATAACCCCAAGTTTAAAACTATAAAAAATAGTTCGACTTTTTCTGGCTAGTCGGAGCTAGTCTCCTGGTTTCCAGTATGCGTGGCTAACCGCTGGATTTTCTACGGTACTTGAAATTAGTCAAAACGTTTGGGCTATTAGGAGGTAGCCCCCCTCCCCCTGTTCTCAGGTAATTGGAGCTAATCTAGGGATTGCCAGGTAATGGGATAATATATAAACTCCTTTTTTGGACGCTTGAGTTGCTACTCCAAAATTACTGTGACAATCTTCGTCTGCTTTAGATAAGATAAGATTTATTGCTGAAAAATGGCTATCACAAGCCCAAAAGGGCCGAATTCGCACTTTAGCGTCAAATACAGCGAAAAAAGAACAACAAAAACAAACAATCAAACAACAAGAGAAAATTATAAAAGGGTCAATGTCAAATACGTAAAAACGTTAAAAACAAAGTACAAAGTAAACTCATAAAATTAGAAGGCCAATGTCAAGTCCGAAGGCCAATGTCAAGTCTTTATCCCTCCGCCGGTATATTAGGGGGTGAGGTTACCTCCGGTGGTTCAGAGGACAGTTTCAAGTTTTTTTTTTTGCAAGTTATTTAAAGTTCCTACCTCCATCCTTACTTAAATGAAGTTTGGCATCACTTGGACATAGGCTTTAGGAAGGGCAAATAATACTGACTAATCGCTATATCATTTTTCATGTATGGGCCTTACAAGCCAAGCTTCATGGGCCAAATACACGCTTAGTTCTTGTTAAAGTATATTTTTTTAAGTATGAATAAAATGATTGACTGGTAATTAATTGTGCTGCCAAATTTTAAGAATTTAATTTTTTAAGTATTGAAGGTAAAAAATTCGCCATCATAGCGGATATTAGAGTTTATATCACTGACAGGTATATATGTTACCGTGAATGTCCGAAATCTGATTAATGTCGACATTCACTGGCGAATGTCCAAAATTCCTTTTTCTCTGCTTGGATTCAATTAGCTTTGTGAGTCAGCTTTTTCAGTCTTATGCAAGCTATGATGGTAAAAGTTGAAGTTAGTTTAGGTTAGATTATGTTAGTTTACTTTAGATTGGCTTAGGTTAAATTTGGTTATAAATATCAGAAATGGGTTAAAACCTAAGCTAACCTAACCTTCATCATCAAACCTTGCATTAAATTGAAAAAGTTGACTGGCAACACTGACTAAATCCAAGTAGAAAAAAAGGTATTTCAAACATGCACCGGTGAATGTCGACATTCACGAATTTTAAACATTCGCGGTAACATATACCACAAAATATTATGGAACACCCTTTCTTTGGCTTGCTATACAAGTTAGATTAAATAATAAAGAACTTAATACCAAGGAAAAAACGATTATTAAGCTTAAAATATATTATATATTTTAGATAATCAAAACGTGGTGCCTTTTTACTTGACGCCCTTTTTCAGCTTTTGGAACTTGTTAACTTTTTCAAGAGCCCAAGATTTCCGCCTTCAATGTATTAAAATACAAAAATTCGCATTCTTTTTTAAACAGATAGTCACGGATGTGTGTCTTTTTACGGCTACTTTTTCCAAAGGAGATTAGACAGTGGTCGTACAATATCAGGAGAGCGTTCATTCGAACAGATATTCAAGATTCTATGGTCCTTTCAAAGTGTCAGCACGATCATTCAGTACGATCATTATACTTCGAAAGGCGGTTGTCTTTTCGAAGTATGCGTTTTGTTTCGTCCGTTTGGTTTCGTTCGTTTTATATTGACATAGTCTTTCCAGGGAAAAACAAAATAATACTTTAAATATTTTCGTTTTTTTTAAGACTTTATAGATTGACCTGCTATTTGTATGCTGGAGAAAAATTTTCAGCAATTTTTAACAACATACACCCTTTTAAAAATCTGGACACAAATAGTAGTGTTTAATTTAGTTTCATACCTCCTCTAGTTGACCTGAAATGGAAAACTTGATACCATTCGCAAAAAAATCTGTTCACTATCTTTGATAGCTTGGATACACTTACGCTATTTTGATTTGGTTAAATTTTAAGTGTAAAAGTAGCCCCGAAAGTTCGAACATAATACCCTCAGTCGTTCTTGAGATACTGCTGAGATGCCTTATTGGGAATTAGCATTAACACAGTGCATTTTGATTTAATCTTAAGGCAACATTTGGTTTTTAAACATAAAGATAAATGGGAGGGTGGGCGTCGGAGGGGGATTAGTTACCCTCCAATCACTTTCGACTATTAAAAAGGGC
>JAQQPU010016185.1:0-20244 GCA_029168905.1 Artemia sp. Kazakhstan ARC1039
GGGGGGGGGGGGGCATAGGGAGTTCTTATATTTAAGTAATAGTACTTTGATTTTTTTTTTTTAAATTGAAATCAGGGATGCCAAAAAAGTTTTTTTTTAAGCAGAGACGGTATCATTATTATAGCCACATCCCGCAGTTATAGCCACATCCCGCAGTTAGAAAAGACTTCCAAGTTTGACTGAAGGAATTTTTTTCGACCAGTTGACCCCTAGATTTTTTGTCCCTCCAAACTATCTTGAAAAATACCTTTTTTTACACATACCAATATTTGGACTTTCATTAGTATACCAGCTTACCCGTCACGCGTTGCCACGATCTTAAAAGAAAGGAAATTCAATGAGAATACCCCTAAGGAAACTTTCTAAACGTTCACTGTCTTAGTTAAAAGTTTCTAACGTCATAATGTTTTCATTTTAGTTTAATTATAATTGAGAAACATATTCGAATCATACAAGATTACGTTGAATTGCTATGCATGCTCTTCGAAAAGCTGTTCAATTTTCTAATATCGTCCATTATATAAATTCATTTAAGTTCGACCAAGCTAATTGGTTGAGACTAACACATTGATTGGAAATTAACTTCCATTTTCCTTCCAGTACTGAGGTGGGTCATCCACATTTCGTCATTGGGAACTGATGCTTGATTATTTTTTAAGGTCAAATTTTAAGTTATCCTATTCAAAATGATTATAAATGATTGTGGAAAAAATTGGTAGGACAGGTTGATGTGTTTTTGCGTTTTACATATATTTCTGCTTGCAATTGTATGTTCTTTTGTGTATTGTAAATATTGTTTTATGTTTTATGTAAGGTATATTATACAGTTGGATAATGTTTTGAAATATGAAACAACACAAGTAAATTAAAGAAGGAAGAAGCCAAGCAAAAATACTCCGTACAACATCTTTGTCCAACCCCTATGATAATTTGAAAATTAACAAGATTTTCGTGAGTTATACTTGATGTATTTTTTTTAATTGTTATTAAAACCCGTTTAAATACAAGGAAGGATTTTTAGGAATCTAAAAGAGCAAAAAAAACGATCAATATCAAAGTCGCCCATTTCAACTGTTATAAAGGTGGCAAAGCAAATATGGGCAAAGGGCATTATGAAAAATTGTAGCTTCCAAGTTCAAACTCATATTCAAAGTTTTTACCCAGATAACTGACGAATTTTGTGATACGGTATTTGAAGTTTTATATGCAGTAATGCTCGATGAAAAAAACTACTAATTTGATAATTATCTGTGTTAAGAATACATAGCTAATAGATACTTCAACTATTATGCAAGGGTAGCCATTTCGTTTCTACCAGATTTCTACTTCTCTTGATGAATAACAAAGAAGACCAGTTTCCAGCCAGCGACTTGTGAAGTTTTGAACTCATGAATAGGCTCGAATCTGTTGTAAATTTAAGCAGTGATTTGAGAAAGACTAATGAAAACGTTAATGTTTGCGGTCAACATTGATCGCGCCGGCGGCACGCCGCTGACGTCTTACCGGCGGCGCGATGCGCTGTTTTTGTCCCCGCCACCACCGGTCTTCCCTCATCGGCGCGGCGCCGGGGTCTAATAGCAGCGACGTAATTTATTATGCACATTCTACTTATATCTGACGAAACCCGGGTGCACTATGAAAAAAGTAAAGAAGTTGTATTTTGGAACAGGTGTCATAAGATCTGGCAGATTCTCCCGAAGTGACAGAAAAAACGGTCATTGTCTAGAGGCTGGTAGTTAAAGTCTCCACCGATGAAAATTTTTCTTACTTGTATTGAATGGCAAGCCCCTCAAGACGCTGTGTATAATGCCGTGAAAGCCAAGAAAATTAAAAATGACACAAGGCTATGATTTTTATATTTTCATTGACTTCAGCTTTCTATCTAAGTACAACAAAAGTAAACGAAACTTTGATATATATCTGTTCTCCAGAGTATAAGAAATTAGGCGTTAGACTTGAGACATTTTTTAGAAAAAAAATGTCGGCTTCCCCACATTTTTATTTTTTTCAATTAAATTGAATGAAAGAATGCATAAAAACAAGAATTACAATACCTAAATTCTGTAGGAGGTCTTTACACGAGATTCCGTTGTAAATTTAGTCGACACCATCCGTTCACCCTTTGTGTAGTTCCAGGTAGCTAAGTGGTGCTTTGATTTTGTAACTGAAAACACTTTGCCTGGCTCTAACCTTTCTCGAAAGTCGTAATTCAAAGCCCAGGCAAGATGGTTTTACGTAAACGTTGATTCCCTAGTTTATTACGCTAAAACGAACCTTCGATTGGTATAAGTTGCCCATTTCACGTACTCAAACTTCACGTATTCCTTCATGCTCAAAAAGAATAAATTGCACATTTGTTGCATAAAGAGAAGTGTGATTGATATCTAGTGCAAATACCTTGTAAAATACGCACTCAATTGCCTTACACCTTGTATGTATCACTAAGCTAAGTAAATATTTTTCAGAAGTATTTTAAAAAACCCAAGCATATTTGTACCATTTTTTTATATCCAAAACTATCATTTAAAACCAACAGATAAAATAGTATAGTGAGTTTTTTTTCTTCTCTGGAAAAGTTATTCCAGAGAGGAAAAGTCATTTTTCAATATATTAGGTATGTGCGCCAAGACCTTGATACGTAGTTCTTGAGTATTACCTTCTAAAGTACCGGTATCTTCTTTTTATTAGACCAACATTTGAGTAGGTGTACAAAATATTGGTAATGTCTAGTAACAGCACGGTGCTTCAACAAACGATACGCAAAAATTTAACGTAACCATACCTTGTCCAGTCCCCGAACGATCGTTTCGCTGTCCAGTTTCAATCGGTTCTTGCTCCGCATTTTTCTTGGCTAAAAAACATCATCTCAAAGCTAATATAGATTAAATGGTACTACAGAAATATACACAAATTTAAACAAACGTAAAAAAATGCAATAATGCAATAACATATTTGGAACTATTTGAATTTTCTAATACTAAAGACCTTATAATATAGCCTATTTTAACAGGTTAGAATTATTGAAAAATGTTGGCGTTCTTGTACCAAAGAGGTTAGCTTTTATAAGGCTTTGCGAGAACTATCGTTGCACACTCGAACACAAAACAACTTAAAAATAATATTAACGAAACTATGTCAACAGATTTATAAGAATCCTTATTTAATTGAAAACTATAGCTTCTAATAGAGCTTTTAGAAAATACAGCATCAACAGCTTTATATAGCTTCAGATACATACACATTTATTCATCTACGCTAAACAAACAATACTAAACATCAAAACAATATTCAACATAGTATACCCTCCTGGTTTTTGTCTGACCACTTTGGTGATTTTGTAGAATTTGAGGTATTTATCCCTAAGCGAGAAACTCCTGAACAGAGGATAAGAGTTGTAGTTTTTGATCGTAGTGCCCTATTGAAACTAAAAAACAATATGGATCATATTGATTGGGTATCTCTGTTTGGAAATGAGAGTGATGTAAATATTAAATTTACACTCTTTTATGGTAAGCTTTTAGAAATGGTTAAGGAAGTGGAAGCAGTGAAGAATATAAAAGGTCAAAAACATTATGGAAGGAAGGCATGGATAACGCACGATCTTCTTCGGAAAATAAATGTAAGAGATAGACTGTTTAAGTCACAAGCTTTAAAACCTACAGATAAGAATAAAGAGCGATACCTTGCTTTTCGTAATGGTTTGAATAATCTTCTCCTTGAGGCTAAAAAAATATTTTAGTATGAAGTTTAAGGATGTTGAAGGTAACCTTGGCAAATAATCCGTGCTGTTATAGGTCAGTGGTCTAATATTCTACCAACTGAAGGGACTGTTAATGAGGTTATAATTGCAGATGGTACTGGGATATGTAATGAGTTTCAAAATCATTTTTCTTCAATAAGCCTACATAGAGCCAAGATGATTTCCTCATCTCCAGAAGCCCCACCCTTTGGATCTACTCTACCATCTCCTGTAAATGTTTCACTACATCTAAAGATAATTACATTTGATGAGTTAAGGGATATTATCTATAGTATGAAAAATACTTCGTCCGGTAGTGAACAGGTGAGCCTAAAAATTCTGAAATGTATTTTCCCATCTATATCTGGTGTTGAAATATCACTGATTAATGATTGCTTCCAACAAGGAAGGTTTCCAGACTGTTAAAAAAAAGCAAGAGTGACACCGGTTTATAAAGGTGGTGATAGAAATGATCTGGGTAATTATCGCCCAATATCAGTCTTGCCAGTTATTTCTCGTCTTATTGAAAAATGTTTTAGTAATCGGTTGACCCATTTTTTATAGAAGTTTAATTTTTTGAATAATAATCAGTTCGGTTTCAGAAAAGATAGGAAGACAGAGAATGCATTGATGTTTTTGACTAGTATAAATAACATAGCTTTAGATGAAGAATTTAAGATTGGTGCAGTGTTTCTAGACCTACAGAAGGCTTTTGATACAGTTGACCATGGCCTATTCCTGGAACAATGCGAGGTCTATGGGATCCGAGGTAAAGCTCTTGACCTTATACGGGGTTTTCTTAGTAACCGGTACCAGTTTGTAGAAATGACTTGCATACAATCAGGACCTTGCCCAGTGGTTTGAGGTGTCCCGCAAAGATCAGTTCTTGGTCCAATTCTTATTTTATTGCTCATTAATGATATGCCTAATTTTATCCCAAGTTGTTGTTTTAATGTAAGCGATATGGCTAAAAATCCCCAGAATGAGACGGTATCATTATTTGCTGATGACACATCTGCTATTAGTACCGCGATGACAGAAGAATTACTTCAGACATCAATGAAAGATACTTTTGAAAGGTTAAATTCCTGGTTGAGGGTAAATAGGTTAAAAATTAATCTGGGTAAGACTAATTTTGTTATTTTTTCCCGTTCACCAGATTTTTGTCTATGGATTCAGGATATTGTAACACAGTATGGAACTTTAAAGCGGGTGGGCTCTTCCAAGTACCTGGGTGTTTATATTGATGAAGTTTTATCATTCAAGCGCCATGTACAGTATGTTTGTAAAGTGTGTTTCGTAACCTGGGTAATATGAAAAAACTTAAGCATTTTTTCTTCCTCCTTCTGATATACGCCTTCTTTATTTTTCCCTTGTTCATCCATATATATTGTATTGTAGAAGCGGTTGGCTTGGAACATTTCCTTCTATTGTTCGGCCAGTACGAGTTCTACAAAACAACGCTGTTCGGCTGATCGATGGCCTACAACCCCAGGATTCGGTACAAAACGCGTATGAGCCTGTAAAGATACTGCCAGCTTCCAGATTACGGAAGTTGTATACACTTCTATTCATTTTTAGGATTCAAAAGGGTATAAGCCTCCCGTGTTTTGATAGCTTAGGAACCTGAGATCTTCCGTCCATGATAATGATACTAGGTCATCTGTAGAGTTTAATATTCCGCTGGTTGTTTCGTCCCGATCGATGTTTTCTTTGCTTCATAGGGGGATATGAAGGTGGGACCATCTTGATCAAAAATTAAAAAATCTAGGTGATATTTCTTCGTTTAAGATAGTAATTAAAGGGACGCTTTTTAGTAAGTATGAATTTTAGTGTTTTTTTTTTGGTAAATATTTATGGCTCCTGGGGGTGATGATGATTATGATTATGAATAGGATAATAAATTTAATGAAAATGTTAAGGTGTAAGGTTTGTGGTGCCGTTTGGGGACTGTGATATAGATAGGATGTTTTTTGTTATTTTTATTGTTTTGTTATGTTAGTACATTTTGGACAAGTTTTTACTTCTTGGGGTGGCCACTAAACTGATGTTAAATTGTTTGTTTAGAATAAATCGCTCTCTCTCTTTCTCTCTCTAAAAAGCAAATTTCTCTCTCTCATGTTGGTTTTTCTCTTCGTGAAACTCGTACACTGATTTTTCTCCTTGTGAAACTGATTTCGTTCAAGAAACTTGTTGCCTGCTGATTTATGTTCATAGAACTTGTTGAGGGCTGATTTTCGCTCGTGGAACTTTTCGCATGTTGATTATTCTCTTCGTGAAACTCGTAAATTGATTTTTCTCATCTTGAAACTTATTTTGTTCATGGAACTTGTTGCTTGCTGTTTTATGTTCGTGGAACTTGTTGAGTGCTGATTTTTGCTGATGAAACTTGCAGCATGTTGATTTTTTTCCTTAATGGAACTCGTTAATTGATGTTTCTCCTCGCAAAACTTATTTTACTCATGGAACTTATCGCATGCTAATTTTTATCTTCGTGGAACGTGTTGTGTGCTGTTTTTTTTGCTCAGAAAATTTGTCGCATGTTGATTTTTCTCTTGACAAAACTTGTACATTATTTATTCTCCTCGTGAAACTGATTTTTTCCTGGAAGTTAATACATGGTTATTTTTGTTCTTGAAACTTGTTATATTTGCTTAAGATTGAATTCGGTGTATTTTTCTTTTGATTTGCTTCTCACACACATTTGCTAGGATATAATTTAATCTTAAAACGCTGTGTTAAGCCGAAAAGCGGCGAAAATTTTCGAATTCAGCATTAAGATGTGTCTTTTTTCCTTGCATTTTTCTTCTTTCATATTTTTGTTTAAGATGGCTTCCGAACACCAGGATGGGGGGAGGGGCCAACCATGGTCTGTAGGGGGGAACTTCCCCCTCCCCTAAAGCAATTAAGGCCTCTTGTTCTTTTTTGCATAAAAAGTGCTACAAAAGTACTACACTTTCTTAAAAGTGCTACTTCCAGAGAAAAGTGCTAAAAGAAGCACTAAAGTGCTACCCGTGGCAAGTGGCAACCCTGACAAGAAGTTAATGGGAGAGACTAAAAGTTAATATTTTTAGATTGGAGACCCATTCATTTTCTGGACTCAAAACGAAGAAATCTTTCCGGAGCTGGCAGACATCGCTTTAAAGCATCTTAGCGTACCTGCTACTAGTGTGCCAAGCGAATCGGCGTTTTCAATCGCCGGTTATTTCATACGGAAGCAGTGCGCCAGAACTTTATCCAAGACGCTCGAAAAGCGCATGTTTTTAAGTGATAAGTTTTAAGGCTCGAACAAATGATGCTGATGAACTTTATAATAATAATAAAAAAAACTTATCACCTACTCTTTTATTTTTCCTTATGGTTTAAGCGTTCAAAAAACAGCTGTTTAAACAGCTGTTTTCTGTTCTTACCAAAAAACAGAACAGAAACGGAAACAGGTCTCCTGTTTTTTGTTGACCTGTTCTGTTTCATTCAAGCCCTGTTTATTTTTGTTCTGTTTCTTCAAAAAAACAGAACAGTGCCCATGGTTAATTTTGACCATTTACCTTATATTAATTAAAAAAACTTTCCGAAAAATAAGTTTTTCAGAGAAAAGTAAAGGCAATTTTAAACTTAAGCTCAGCAGATGAAAATACCTGTTAAAATTCCAGGTCAAAACGACCAGAAATTACTATTAAAGGATAAATGAAACCCCCAAAAAAACAGAAATTAAATGAACAACACATAGAAAAATACATACAACAAGTAATAACATAAATGAATAGATAGATCTTAAAGCGAGTAAAGCTTAGATTGAATATGAAAATCAAGCTTAAAACGAAAAAAATATTTTGCTATTGAAGTATAAATGAAACTCAAAACGAACAGAAATTAAATAAACCATCAATTTAAACAAACATACAACAGATATTAATGTAAATGAATAAATAAATCTTAAAACAAGTGAAACTTAAATTGAATATGCAAATCAAGCTTGCAACGAACAAAATCACTACAAACAAGAGTTTGGGTATCGCCTCCTTCTCTCACTGTAAAAGTATAAAACCTACTGCGTCATTGGCGCTTTACTGAAAATCAATTTTATTAAAAAAATTTTCTTTTGCACTTAATATTGAAAATAAACATTAAAATTATAGTAACATTTTGAACTGATGAGCTTTCAGCAAGTATTATCGTTATATATCAAATATTCAGTTCAATTTATTAGTTCTTTCTAAAGTGGTTCAAGACGAATATAGTTTCACTGCAAACAAGAGTTTGGATACTGCCCCCTTCCTTAACTGTAAATAAAAACCAAAAGCCTACTGCGTCATTGGCGCTTCACTGAAAACGAATTATATTACAAACATTTTCTTTTCCAGTTCTCACAGCATTGAAAATAAAAATAGAATTAGAGTGAAATAAATTCTTGTACTGATGGATCTTTCAACAACTAATATAGTTATATATCAAATATTCAATTTGATGTTGCTTATACTTTCCAAGAGTGTTCAAGACGCATATAGTTTTCAGTAAAGTGCCAATGAAGCACTAGGTTTTAGACTTTTACAGTGAGAGAAGGAGGCGATACCCAAACTCTTGTTTGTAGTGATTTTTGTTCGTTTCAAGCTTGATTTGCATATTCAATTTAAGTTTCACTCGTCTTAAGATTTATTTATTCATTTACATTAATATCTATTGTATGTTTGTTTGCATTGATTGTTTATTTAATTTCTGTTCGTTTTGAGTTTCATTTATACTTCAATAGCAAAATTTTTTTTCGTTTTAAGCTTGATTTTCATATTCAATCAAGGCATTACCTGCTTTGAGATCTATTTATTCATTTATTTTATTACTTGTTGTATGTTTCCCTATGATTGTTTATTTAATTTCTGTTCGTTTTGGGTTTCATTTATTTTTTAATAGTAATTCTGGTCGTTTTGAGTTTGAAGTTTAACAGGTATTTTTTATCAGCTGAGCTTAAGTTTAAAATGGCCTTAACTTTTGTTTGAAAAAATTATTTTTACGAGTTTTTTTTAATTAATTTTTGTTCGTTTTTGATTGCAAAAAGTTTCAAGTTTTTAATAATTCCTAATTTCAAAATCAAACTTAAAAGAAAAATCAAGTCTTCATCCAAGTATCAAAACTGGTATCAAAGTAACATTATCAAAGTGAAAAAAGTTTGCCTCCTTTGAAATGATCCCCCTTTGAAGTTTATACTACGACCCCTTCTATATGATGTGCGTCTGGGAAAAAATAAATGGAGTTTTGGGGGAGGCTAGCTTCCCTCCGACCACTTTTTACTCTTAAAACGTGAATTACAACTTTCCATTTCCAATCAAATAATCCCTCTATGAAGTTTATACGAGCATCCCTTCCATAACAACAATATATGCCCTCAGGGCATAACTTACAACGTCTACCCTCGGGCCCTGGAAGGCAGTGTCGAACCGGAGTTTTTGTTATCTGAACTATATGAAGTGCGTCTGGGAAAAAAATAAATGGAGTGTGGGGTGAGGCTAGTTGCCCTTGGATATCTTTTGACTCTTAAAAAGTGAACTAGAACTTTCAATTTCCAATGAAATGAGCCCTCTCTGAAGTTTATACGAGCATCCCTTTCATAAGGACCATACACGCTCCCAGGATAACACTTAAAACGGCTAAACCCCTGGGCCCTGGGGGGCTGTGTCGACACCGGAGTTTTTGTTATCTAATTTTTGAAATTTTTTTTAAATCTGGATATCTCAAAATTTGTAGCGGATGGGTTTGCGGAAAAAGGGGCATGGGGGGAGTCTGCCGGGGGGAATTTTTGTGTGCTGACCCTGTACCACTTGTGACCGTGTCACTTGTGCCATTAAGGATTCAAGCTGTATTATTAAGGATCGCGCCAACTGCGCCGTTATGGAATTGCTCCCCTTGTGCCACTTAGGTTTTACCTTGAACCGCTGGGTCGATGTAAACTCGTGCCGCTAAAGATTACATTACTTGTCATGGGGATTAAGATAAATGGGTAACCGCGCCACTTCCTATGGAAGAAAATAAAAAATGGATTAAAGTACTAGGTTTGAATTTCCTTGTGAGGCGATTAATTAGGCTGGAGAGCCGTCAGTCCAGGAGCGTATTCAAACTTCGTAGGATTATCAGATCCCTTAGGAGCGTTGCCTATGGAGTACAATTGAACTAGTTATCTACTGTGCGATGAGATACAGACATATAATAAGAACAAACACAAATAGAAAAGTAATAGTTTTATTGTGACTTCCATTTCAGGTGTACAACAACGTACGTATATGATAAATGCTTTCTTTCAGTTGAATAATTATTTTATTATTGCTCACAGAATGGTAGAAACATAAGATCTGTCATCATAATGCCTGGGTTCTGAATAATAGTGACCCGAAAAAACACTTTTCTAACTTTATAAAACACTAGTCTTGATTCGGCGCGCTAAGAGCTATTTCACGATTGGCCCAACTCCTGTGGAGGGCCCGCTACCTTGTAATTATGTTTGCAAACTAAACTCATTATGCTAACTGCCCATCCAATTATTTATTTTCAATATTTTGATGATTAAACATTCATCCTCCTATGATAACTTAAACTTCCTGTGAACTTTGTATCTCGTGATTTTTTATTGCCAAGTATTTTCGTGAAATTCAAAACCGTCTTCCTTGATTAGCGCCGATGTTTGGCTGAGACTAAAATGCAAATTTCTTTTGCTGATTAAGAATTTAGACTCAAGCTTGAAACGGGATTTAAGCTTAATTACGGGAAGTTTAGTTTATGTCGGAAGTATCCTTAGAAGGAAACAATTTTATTTTTTTTGCATTTTTCATATATCACATATTACTCACGGTACATATTACCCTTCCCATTATTTAATGACGTCCCGTCATTAGGATTTGCTTGCCCTTGGGTTTTTGAAATATTCGCGATTTATTTACTATTTTTCCTACATAATTTTAATTGACATTGTATTATTTTATACTTTTATTAAGGCTTAATCAGGAGTGCTTAAAAATTTTCTCTATTACTTTTCTTATTTATTATATATCCCTTTCTAAAGTTCCTCAACTGGACTAAGATTATCTATGGTTATAGCCTAGCTACTATACTAAAGATTTTTTTTCTACATCTAACACTGATGACTTCTACATTTCCAACTGTATCAAACATTATCATGGGAAATGTTTTATGTGGTTGGGACTATTCTACTATTACTACAATATTTTTTTTTTTGAAAATTCACCTTTTACAAGTTTTTATCCTTTGCTAACTATAGGATAATTATGCTTCCTATCTACGCTAAATTAATGGGGAAGTACCTCGATTTTACATTAACTCCGTCTAAGTAACTAGCAATAAATATATATAAGAACGACTTAAAGCATATAATAATATGTTCACTACATTCACTGGTAATCACTAAAACATTTTCACTGGGTTTGTTCGTAATATAATTCTGATAATAAGTTATCGAAGTTGTTAATTTATTAAAACTATTTAAATGTGAAATGTATAAATTCACACCTATTTCACCACCTTACATGTCTCTTAGCGTTCTCACTCCTTCTGTTGTAAATTATGGTCCTTCACTCTTTTCGTCTTGGCAAAAATTTTAAAACACTTTCAATATAGTTTCTTCACAGAATGGTTCGAACATGGTTATGTTCATCTTGGAAAAAACACTCTCTAATTATCAAACGGGAAATGATACTTCCAGGTACAGGTGTGTGGAATTTTGATATCAGAGTTCATTCTCACCTGCTGTTTTTGAATAGTTCATAAGATGCTTTATCGTTAAGGGGTTGAACACTGGGACCGCGTTGATAATAGATGGGTTGATTTTCTTCTCAGCATCTTTCTTGGGATATTTCAAAGTACATAGAGAATTTATTTCACGTATAAAATTATTCGTTCGGGACTTTTCGCATTTGATTGAGGTGATAGGATGGGTCCCGAGAAATGGTCGAAAGGGATTCAACGCGTGAATCTGCAACATGTGAATAATTTGGGTTCATCAAATATCATAACTATACAGTTATATGGTGCATTGGTCCATAAGGATTATCAAGGATGATACTTATGTACTTATATATTGTACTGGTCGATCGGGTTCTCAGGATTGATGTGTTTATATAGTTCGATAATGCACTGGATACTGAGATTTATTAGAGAGTGTTACCTGATATATAATATTGTTTGTGATCGAGGGACAGCGATCAAAAAGGTAACCGTGTTTTTCGTCCTAGCTTCGTTGCCTGTAATTTATGGTGAGTACTCTTCGTTGGTTGAGGGATGATGAAAATAGATGCTACTCGGTTGTATCTGCACTGGACAACGTATTGTAATTAATGATTTCCGATAGGTTATTCAAATTCCTGTAATAAAAATAACGAGGCAGAATCACACGTTCTTTAAAACGAGTAGTCATAATACGTAATAGGTAATACGATTGGGCACATTTATGGCGAGTTTTACGCTACAAGACCATATTAAACAAATACGCTAATATTATTACACATATATTGATTTTAACAAAACGACATTATTATCTTGTTGGTTTCAGATGTATAGAATTTCCATTGGGAAACCTAAAACATAGGAATTTGTTCTAAGTTGTTATAGAATAACGACGATATAAGAGATTAATTCCTTTAACTTTAAGTACGGTCTCTTATTATGCTCCTTAGTATACGCTATTACAAACGCTTTATTTCAGTTTCCTTCAACACTTATTTAATTCTACATTAGATTTAAAATAACCATTTAAACATAAGTTACGCTACATCATTAAGTTTGAGGTCTCAGTTTACAACATGTTTCATGCGTTCATTGTTCACGCACGTCCGTGCTGTTTAAGAAACGCATGTTGCAGCGTCGTAACCGCACGGTTTTACGTAAACGAAACTTAGAATGAGGGAACAAGACATAGTAAGGATGAGTGGAGACCTCTATACCCACTCGTTTTCTAATGTCTTCCCTTTTTCTTGGCTTAGACGTTCTCATGGGGTTCCGGGTTTAACTTCTGCATTTCAGCCGTTTGCCCATGTTCTTCCTTTGGGTTTTGCCTTCTAAGTCTAAAAACTCTTCCATAATTCAAAGTTAGTAAGGTTCTGCTGGTCAGGGAAATTGCGAAAACGAAACATAAGGCCAGTAGTATGTTCCACCAAAAATTGTTTGAGAATAATCCGTATCTATTATCCACGTAAGTTAGTCTCTGGTCTTCATTAATAAATAGGAGGATCTGGGAATCTAATGCTTCTCTTATTTTTGTAAGCCTTAATGTCCCTTTATTCTTTTCTATTTTGGACCATATCGAGGTTTTCATTTCCTCACTTTCTATATTGGGAATAGTGTACGACATGTTAATTGCCTTAAAATTGATTATTTTAGGACTTACTATATTTGTGCTCGTGGTAATTAACGGCGTTTGAACTGTTGACTCTTTAGTTACTAGTCGACATCCTTGTTTTATGGTTATCGTACCCACATCTTGTAATAGTAATTCGGTCCTGTAACTTGGATTTATTTTTTCTGTAATATTATAACAAGACAAAGTTCCAACAGTTTCCCTTGGAACAGAAAATAACCAAAGATCATTTCTAAGGTGTATCAATATTTCTCGTTTAGTACTTCTTATCAAGGCTTCGCACGAATCAGGTATTTCTTCCTGTTGTGTCTTTTATAAATAAATCTAACATACAAGATCCAGATTTGACATTATAAATAGGTAACGTAGGCTGGCAGGCATACTAGGTTTTTGAATGATACGCACTCTTTTAAGTCTTGTGGATTGGCTATGGCATATTTTCTTCTATCTTGATCAACAAGTAAATACTCTGATTCAGGTGTGATAGTCATAAATGAATTTTTTTTTCTTTATATTAGTAGGGAAGGTCGAAATTTTGTACAAGTCGTAAATTGATTAATGGTTTATCAATGGAATTGTTACTACTGCGAATAACAGTTCATTTATTTCCGTGATGTGGACTTTTAATTTGGTATAGTAAAGAAATAAATTTGATACTTCTGGCTCTACGGGTAAATGTAAAGCAAATGTTAGGTGCGTTTTTATTTCGTCTAACATACTTTTTAGGTTAGAAGGATCTACTAGGTCGTATGACAAAGTTCCTCCCGTGAGGGCAAATAATGCGAATTCGAACTTACTTACATCTGTCGCCAGGTTTAGTAGTGACATGGTAATTGTATCGAGTGATACCATGGTAAGGCTCGCGTCTGTCACCACGCGATCTACTTCGTTCCTTAAATAATTATTACGTTTATAGTTTTTGAGATTTTCTTGGATATCATTTCAACTTTATCTCTGGTAATTTGCTATACTGGCTTGTATCTTCTGAACGTGTAATGTTACGTTCATGGCATTATTCAACTTTTTTACATTTTCCCTCAGGCTGTTTAAGTCTTCCTCCGTTGTCAAACCAAAAAGGCGGGAGGTGAGTTCTCCGATGATGGGAATTAGGCCTGTAGACCTACGGTATTTATTTCTTTGAAAGAATACTTCAAAATTTTCGTGGTACTTTGTTTTAATTTTTGTATTTCCGTATTAAATAGTTCAAATAAGGCTTGCAGTCTTTGTCTATATAATATTGAGAAGGCTTGATGAGTTGACACTTTTTGGGCGTTTTTCTCATTTAGATTAGGTAATGGTTGTTCGTTTATTATTGCGTAATTTCCATCATAAGGTTTTCCTTTCCTTGTAGTCAGTAATTTAGGGTTTTCTATGGATTTCATTACAGTAAAGTCTCTCGACAAGTATTCAATATTATTCGCTGATCTTTTCCTTCTGTCTTCCTTGGTGCTCGTTCCAAGTGCCATGTCAATTACTGCCATTTTCTTATCAAAGTCATCTATTACGAATTTTGATTTTAGTTTGGGGATAACTGGAATTGGAAACTCTTTATTATCTTTACTACGCATTATTTTACTGGCCTGTAATCCTTTATCCAACCTTAGGAATTGAAATATCGATTCTTTGAGTACATTCATGTTTTTCTCTAGTCTTGTTACTTGTTGAAACAAGGTTTCGAAGGGTTTGGGGTCCAATTTCATAAAAATTTTCCATGCATTATGGCTAGCTAGCAATGAATTTTCATGCTTGAATATTACTCCATGCTTTACGATATCTTGGGCGGCTACGTGAACAACGAGGATTATGATGATATTCTTAAGCCTCATCTTATTGTTTGTTTCTAGAATTAATTTATCATTAATTTTACCCATCTTTGCGGAATTCATTTTTTTTTAAATAGTTTGGGCGTTTTAACTTTTGACTTAGGCTATTTTATTATATTAATTTAAATCAATTCAATTTTTAAATTGCTTTATGGCATTGCTCGAACAAAACTAAATTGTAAACGCAAAACAGAATTTCTGTTTATGGATTATATCTTGGGGTTAGAATGGTTACGGAAGTCATATCTTTCTCTGGTTGTGATAGGCCTTTATGAATGGTTGAGACATACCTTAAAGGCTTAGTTAACAATTACTATATGACTTAATTTTATATAATATTTTTCGAGTAAGCAAAATATGAATAAGTTAGCAAGCAACATATAAATACTCTGGTAACCCATTTTCATTATAAGCCTTTTAATAAGATTATTTTTGTTATTGCAACTAGAATTATTGGAATCTGCACTGACAAAATAATTTATATATATGAGATTAATTTATTCCATAGTTACATATTCCTATTTCATTAATATTGATTCACTTGATTGATTATTATTATTATTTTTTGCGAAAAAAATTTCAAAAACAGAGGTTATGATGGGTTTTTTTTGTTAGGCTTAGAGTTTAGAATCTTCTTTTAATTTTCTTGCAACTATTTTTATAGGCGTCTCTTTTTCTTTGGTATGTTTTCATTCGTTTTAGAAATAACTTATTACCCAGGGATTTATATTCCTCAGATTCAGGATCGAATAAAAATTGTTTATAATATTGAATTTCTGATAAAGGATGATGTATGCCTTCAAATTTGACAAAATGGGGATTTTTATCTAGATTATAGCAAATTTTGGGGACCTTGTATTTATCAAGGAGTAAAAGGTCTGGTTGAGTGGGTCCTTTAGATTAGAAATATTTGATATTGAGGTTCTTTTGTAGACGTCCTAACGTCCTATTAACAATTGTAAACAACCAAGTTGTTTCGTGCTTCTTTTTCTATATTTTGTTTTGACTTCCCCTCTAGCCGGGGGATATTTGGGGGTATTCGCGAGTGCTAATCCATACTTATAAGTGTGGGGTGCATACCCTTTAAGATTGTAGGTTAAATCCCATTCTTTCGCATATATCTGATTTCCTTGTTTGTCAACCACTAACATAGCTGCCGAAAATATAATGTTCTCCTTCGCGTTCATTATTGTAAGGAATTCGGTATCAATTATCGCCTTTCTGATAGGCTTTGATTCCGTTGCCATGATCTGAAAATGATCAGTTCATAATTAGACGCTTTTATACTGGTAATTTTTAATTTTGATGATATCAGCCTTTGTTAGAACGAGGGTTGATTTTTCATAGAAAATCTTAGGTAGAGCAAGACCTCAACAAACCAAACGCTGCTTGAGGGCGAACTCCACCAAGACTTCAAACAAAACGTGGTCCATCTATTTGATTTCGATGACACAACTTAATACTGAGTTGGGGATGGTTTCCTTGGGTCATTTTGTAGAAATATAAGTTGATTTTCAAGGAGGAGTATAGGAATCGTGTCACCCACGAACTGAATAAAACACACTTTGTGGGCGAAACAAAACCCAAACTTCCCACGATATAGAATCCGTCATTAATCTCAATAACTGGGTTTATTTTGGGTTGTTTATTGATTAGTTGTTTTGTAGAGGTACAGTTGATTCTCGTAAGGGAGTTACGATCCACCACCCTCCGGGTAGCTCCCGATAAGCACAAACAAGCCTCCGTAGCAATTAGATTTTCGTAGTTGTATAATTTTTATTCATACGCAACAAGTTCCTAAATTATTATTCCTTCATGACACCGAACTATTAAAAATCTTTTTTTGTATTTTTAAGGGTATTTTAATCTGTCCGGTTTCTTAACCGTTTTACCTGACTGTGTCGTTACTTTTTCATCTGTTTCTTGCGGTTTTTTCTTTTTAGGTATTGCTAGCGATATAAGATCATACTTTTTGTATTGTTTTTTCAAAAATTCTTGCCCTTTGAATTTTGTTTCTTTCGCGTGCGCGGCCACTGAAGTCGGTCCTGCTTTCCCTATTTCTTTAACTACCAAGTGGTCTGATTTGCTGTCAGACTCTTCGGAACTGGTTTCCGATGATACCACATTAGAATTTTAGATGTGACACTTTGCGTTTTTGAGGTATCACATGCCCTTCCTACGCAGATTTCTACTCCTCTGGAAGTAGAGGGTTTATTCTCTAAATCCTTGCTTTGAGTTTTTAATTCAGGAGACTTGAAAGACTCTTGAGAACTCTGAGAGGAATCAAAAGTTTTTGCGGGGTTCCGCCATTATTTAAATGCCATGTCTTCAGGGGGATGGGACATTGTTTGCACTAGTGTTTCCCTCCATGAAGTCCATTGTTTAGGATTGACCATGGACACAGTTATATAATGATAATGTCCTTGCTGGTCATCATTGGGAGTTTGATTCCAAGGCAACGTACTTTGCCTCGTTCTTATGGGGAAATTTATTAAATTCATAGCTTCTCGCAGATTTGTTTTCATTGAATCTTTGAGAGGAGTTTTCTTTAAGGTAATACCCGGAGTTTCTACAGCTCTGTTCAATTCCTCCTGTAGCAACAGGGGTCTCCCTATTGGGGTTGCTGGGGAAACCATATCGTCTGGAAATCTTTTGGGGTGACAAGGGGTCATAATTCTATCGGGAAAAAATTGGTTTTTCGGAGATATTGTATAATCTAATTCTTCTGCGCTCTCTAATGATGAGCTTTCTGGACTTTTTGGCGGTTTTATTCTCGCTTGTACTAGAAATTTTCTTTCGGGAATAACTACATTTTTCATAGCTAAAAATTCTTCAAAGTTTTCCTCATCACTATCATTCTCGAAATAATCTTGCTTGAAATTAAATGGTTTTAACTCAGCTAATCTTGATTTAGGGGGTTCGTTTTCTGCGTCTGACAACTCGGTAGAAGAGGGACGCGGTACCCATCTTTCCGGAAATTTGGCTCTTTTTATTCGGCTAATATGTGCTTTGTAAGCTCTTCCATTATCGGGGTTCACCATTTTAAAAGTAAAATCGTTATCGTACTGTTTGATTATTCTGTACGGTCCAGAATATTTATTGGAAAGTTTCTTGCCTTCCGCCTTTGCCTCATTTTTTAGGTAGACGCAATCTCCTATCTTAAAATCTATATTCCCTTTAAATTTGGGTAGGTTTCTTAGCTCTTGACTTATTTTACATTTTTCCAACTCTTGTTTTGCTATTTTATAAGTTTTCCTCATCCTATTTATGAATTCTTGTTTGTAATCCTCCGAGTTATTATAATATTGTCGAGATTCAACAATATCATGATACGGTATTCTGAAGTCGCGACCAAATAATAAATAAAAAGGGTTTTCTTTGGTTTTTTCTGAATAAGCAGTATTGATTATGTTGGTTAAATAAGGTAAGAATTGATCCCAATCGTCCCTGTTGTCTTTTGTATAAATGCTTAATACATTCGAAAATATTTTATGCCTATTTTCTATTTTACCATTAGCTTGTGGGTGATATGAGGACGTCATCAATTTCTCTATGTTAAGAAAACTCATTAAGTCTTTTTTTTACTTTTGAAACAAAGTTGCTTCCGTTATCACTTATAACTTTGTTTGGGATGCCAAACTTTAAAAACAATTTCCCTAACGCCTTACTCGTGGTGTAAGCGCCTTGATTCTTTAATGCTTTAGCAAAAGTAAATCCAGAAAAGTGATCTATAACTGAAAGAATACAAGTTTGGCCTCTGTTGGAAACAGGTAAGCCTCCACTGGTTCCATTTAAATCAAATGAGACAATATCGAAGGGGAATCTCACTACCGGGACTCTTCCCATTGGGGGTTAGGATAAGCTTGGGTTTTTTTCTTAAATTACACGCTTCGCATGTACTTACAAATTCTTTAAGTTTTGTTAGTGCCGACGGCACATAAAAATATTGTTTTAATTTATGGAAGGTTTTCGTTATTCCTAAATGTCCACCTATATCTGAATGAAAATATTCGAAGGCGGGTATTATTAAGTTTTGGGGTAATACAGGTATTATTGAGGTTTGGCTTCTATTTGCCTCAGCAGTCACATTTCTGCATAGTGTCTCTTCATCAAGATCATAGTAAAAATTATCTATTTCTTTACTAAGAGTTTTGAATTTATCTGGTAACACATCATCACTCACAAAATAATTAATAAGTGCTAAACACATTTTGTCCTTTTTTTATTTCTTTTTATATTTTCTAAAGACAAGGGACAATAGTTATCCTTATTTTCATTTACTGTGTCTTTGACTTTGTTTTTCTTACATTTATGTTTACTCTTAGTATTGATAGCGTTAATTTTGTTCTCCTCGGCTTCCGACGGCATATTTTCTGGGAATCTACTCAAAAAATCACAAGCTGCATTTTGTTTACCTTTTAAATATTCAAATTCATAATCTAGATCTTGGATTTTCATAATCCATCTAGCTAGAATTCCCGTGGGGTTTTTAAAAGTGCGCAGGTACTGCAAGCTTTTATGGTCTGATCGTAGCATAAATTTTCTACCAATTAAATAGTGTCTATATTTATCCAAGTGGTGGATTATAGATAATAATTCTAAGTTTGTGGCAGAATAACTACTTTCGCCGTTTGATTAAGTTCTACTCGAATAGCATATAACTTTTTCTATTATTTTTTGTTTGGGCGTTCCCTCTAGAGGATTAGGGTATTCTACCGGGATTATTTGCGAAAGAATAGCGCCAATGCCCTTCGAACTTGCATCAGTTGTAACTACAAATTGTCCATTTTTGAAATCAGGCAACGATAATATTGGTTCCAAAATGAGTACCTTCTTGAGACGGTCTAGGGGAGTTTGAGCTTCCTGGGACCAGGTAACATTTTGGGAGTTCCCTTTAGTTAATTCCGTGAGGGGTTTCGCGATTTTGGCGTAATTGCGCACGAATTTTCTAAAGTAACCAGTAAGACCTAGAATTCCACTTAATTCTTTCGTAGTTCTAGGGGGTTTGAGGTTTTCGACACATTTTATTTTGTCTGGATCTGGGAACATCTCTCCTTGCGTCACCACTACTCCTAAAAATTTAATTTTAGGTTGAAATAAATTTACTTTTTCAGGCCGGCATTTTAAATTGCCCTCTGAATTTCTTGAACACATTAGCTAATGTTGCCAAGTGTTTTTCAGCGTTTTCTCCTACGCATATGACATCATCAACAAAATGAATGATATCCTTTAATCCTCTTAATAGATGTAATAAGGGTCTACATAGCGCGCTTGAACTTGTCCTAAGTCCAAAAGGTACTCTTAAGTATTCATAGGAGCCGCATTCAGTT
>JAQQPU010016186.1:0-10477 GCA_029168905.1 Artemia sp. Kazakhstan ARC1039
AACACAAAGAACCCCCATGTAACTGAACCCCTGTATAACTGAAACCCCTGTACAACTGAACCTCCGTGCTAAATTTCATTACGTTTAATATCTAGCCACCAAATGCTCCAAGCCTCAGAAGAAAAAGGGATTTTGAAAACAGGGAGCCCGATTTACGAAAAAAAAAGGGATACCCCCCGTGCAACTGAACCCCCCTTGTAACTGAACCCGTGTATAACCGAAACCCTCCGTGCAACTGTATCCCCTTTAACTGAACCCTCGTGCAACTCACCCCTCTATGCAACCCACCCCCCTCATAACACTTTTCAGCCATTTCTTTTTAAATTGACAATATTTTTCAAACGTTACTTACGTATTATACAGACCACATCGGCGAGGTAAAGCTAGGTCAAGTCACAATGTCATTCTATCGTTACTTTTCAATTAAGCTATTGAATACTTTCTAGCAATGTCCCTTCTAAGCGTCTACGCAAATATCTTTTCGCAAAAAATTCGCAAATCTCGTAAACTAAAGAAGTAATTACCCTTTTCATAAACATTAGTCCTTCTATTAATGAACCCATGAAGCGAAACCAGTCTTATAGCATCACACAATCTCGCTCCTAGTTCCAAAAATGGAATGCATGTAGCGTTCGTAGTAATAGGTTTAAAAACCTATTAGCCAAGTTTAAAAAAAAAACCTACTAATCAACTTACAGATGAATGACCACGGAACTTTCTCTAATCGACTGACACACAAAAAATCGATGTCATAATAAAAAAAAAACATGTATATTCCTTGAAAGAGTGTGATGACCTGTTTACCTACTAGAAGAACCTGTTTGGTACAGGGGCGTCCTAGAAGTATAAGGTTCTAGTCTACTAATCACAAAAACCAAAAGTTTTGGTATGGCCTCCTTCTCTCACTGTAAAAGTCGAAAACCTACTGCGTCATTGGTGCTTTACTGAAAACCAATTTTATGACAAATATTTTCTTTTGTACTTAATATTGAAAATAGACATTAAAATTATAGTAACATTTGAACTGATGAGGTTTCAGCAATTAAAATCATTATGCATCAAATATTCAGTTTAATTTATTAGTTGTTAAATACGAATATAGTTTCACTACAAAAAAGTGTTTTTATACTGCCTCCTTTCCTAACTCTAAATAAAAACCAAAAGCCTACTGCGTCATTGGCGCTTAACCGAAAACGGATTATATTACAAATATTTTCTTTTCCAGTTCTTACAGCATTGAAAATAAAAATACAATTACAGTGAAATAAATTCTTGAACTGATGGATCTTTCAACAATTAATATCATTATACATCAAATATCCAATTTGATGTTGTTTATACTTTCCAAGATTGTTCAAGACGCATATAGTTTTCTGTAAAGCACCAATGACACAGTAGGTTTTAGACTTTTACAGTGAGAGAAGGAGGCGATACCCAAACCTTTGTTTGTGGTTTTTTTTTTCAAGCTTGATTTGCATATTAAATTTAAGTTTCGCTCGTTTTAAGATTTATTTATTAATTTACATTAATATCTATTGTATGTTTGTTTGCAATGATTGTTTATTTAATTTCCATTCGTTTTAAGTTTCATTTGTGCTTCAATAGGAAAATATTTTTTTCGTCTTAAGCTTGATTTTCATATTCAATCTAAGCATAACTCGCTTTAAGATCTATTTATTCATCTATATTATTGCTTGTTGTATGTTTTTGCTATGATTGTTTATTTAATTTCTGTTCGTTTTGGTTTCATTTATTCTTTAATAGTAATTTCTGGTCGTTTAGTGTTTGGATTTTAAAAGGTATTTGTACCTGCTGACCTTAAATTTAAAATGGCCTTTACTTTTCTTTGAAAAACTTAATTTTCGGGAAGTGTTTTTAAATTAATGTTTTTTCGTTTTTGATTGCAAAAAATTTCAAGTTTTTAAAAATTCCTTATTTCAAAATCAAACATAAAAAAAATCAAATATTCATCAAAGTATCAAAACTGATATCAAAGTATTAATATCAAAGTGAAAAAATGGGTATGTGTCGACCATGGAGTTTTTATTATCTGATGTTTGAACTATTTTTAACAGAATTGCTATCTCAAAATTTATATCGGATGGGTTAGGGGAAAAAGGGCGTGGGGGGACTAGATTAAGCTTCAATCTCATTTGACTCTTTAAAAGTGAACTAGAACTTTCTATTTTCAATCAAATGAGCCCTCTCTGAAATTTATACGAGTATCCCTTCTATAAGAACCATATATATCCCCAGACTATAACTTACAACGCCAGTCCCTGGGCCCTGGGGGGTTGTGTCGAGCCTGGAGTCTTAATATCTGATGGTTGAACTATTTTTAACAAAATGCTCACCTGAAATTTTTATCGGATGGCTTTTTCCATCCGATACACCCAAAGGCGTGGAGGGCGGTAGGGGCTAGTTGCCCTCCTATTTTTTTCCCCTCTGAGAAAATTTTTTCACTCAGGGAAATCTACAACTTTTAATTTCAATTCAAATGAACCCTCTCTGAAGTTTATATGAGCATACCTTCCATAAGAACCACATATGCCCCCTGAGCAATACTTACAATGCCTGCCCTGGCCCTGGGGGGTTGTGTCGACACAGGAGTTTTTCTTATCTGACCTTTGAACTAATTTTAACGAAATGACCGCACGTAAAGGATTTTTTGTTATTTGATCTTTCAACTATTTTTAACAAAATGGCTACCTCAAATATTTTATCAGATGTATTTGGGGGAAAAGGGCTTGGGGGGCAGTTGCCCTCTGATCACTTTTGACTCTCTAAAAGGGCACTAGAACTCTCGATTTTCAGTCGAATGATCCCCCTTTGAAGTTTATACGACGACCCTTCTATATGAAGTGCCTCTGGCAAAAAAAAATTAATGGAGTCTGGGGGGAGGCTAGCTGCCCTACAATCACTTTTGACTCTTAAAAAGTAAATTACAACTTTCAATTTCCAACCAAATGAGCCCTCTAGGAAGTTTTTACGAGCATCTCTTGTATAACAACCATATATGCCCCCAGGGCATAACTTACAACGCCTACCCCCGGGCCCTAGGGGGCTGTATCGGCATCGGAGTTTTTTTTTATCAGAACTTTGAACTATTTTTAACAAAATGTCTATTTCAAAATTTTTATCCAATGCATTTAGGGCGTGGAGGAGGGGGGCTAGTTGCCCTCCGATCTCTTTTGACTCTTAAAAAGTGAACAAGAACTTTCAATTTCCTATCAAATGAGCCCTCTTCGAAATTTATACGAGCATCCCTTCCATAAGAGCTATATATTCCCCTAGAGCATTACTCATAACGCCTGCCTCCGGGCCCTGGCGGGTTCCATTGACCCAGGAATTTTTCTTATTTGACCTTTTAACCATTCTTAATGAAATGGCTATTATGAAAATTTTATCGGATGGGATTGGGAAAAAAGGGTGTGGGGGGGGGGCTAGTTGCCCTCTGATATCTTTTGAATCTTAAAAATTGAACTAGAACTTTCAATTTCCAATCAAATGACCCCCCTCTGAAGTTTATACGAGCATCCCTTTCATAAGAACCATACACGCCCTTGGGACAGCACTTAGAACGCCTATCCCCCGGGCTCTGTAGGGGACTTTGTTATCTAGTTTTTGAACAATTTCCAAAACACTGGCTATCTCAAAATTTGTAGCGGACGGGTTCGGGGAAAAACTAGCGTGGGGAGGAAAGGCTAGTTTCACTCTCTTGGCTCTTAAAATTTGAACTAGAACTTTCAATGTCCAATCAAATGAGCCCTCTATGAAGTTTATACGAGAATCCCTTTCATAAGAGCCATACATGCCCTGAGGGCTTAACCTAGAACGCCCAAAATTTTCATCAGATGTATTTTGAAAAAGAAGACATGGGGGGGGGGGGCTAGCTGCCCTTGGATATCTTTTGACTATTAAAATGTGAGCTCGAACTTTCAATATCCAATCAAATGAGCCCTCTCTGAAGTTTATCTAGTTGCCCTCCAATGTCTTTTGACTCTAACAAACTGAACTAGAACTTTCAATTTCCAATCAATTGAGCAATCTCTGAATTTTTTACGAGCATCCCTTCAATAAGAACCATATATTCCCCCAGGGCATAACTTACAACATCTGCCCTCGGGCCCTGGGGGGCTGTGTTGACCCCTGAGTTTTCGTTATATGGTCGTTGAACTATTTTGAAAAAGCTATCTCAAAGTTCTTATCGGATGGGTTTGAGGAAAAAAGGGCGTGGAGGGGGGGGACTAGGTGCCCTCCAATGTCTTTTGACTTTTAAAAAGTGAACTAGAACTTTTAATTTCCAATCAAATGAGCCCTCTTTGAAGTTAATACGAGCATCTCTTCCATAAGATCCATATGTGCCCCCAGGACATAACCTACTACGCCTGCCCTCAGGCCCTGGGTGGCTGTATTGATACCAGAATTTTTGTTAGATGAACTTTGAATAGTTTTTAACAAAATAGCTATCTTAAAATTTTAATTGGATTTATTTGGGAAAAGAGGGTTTGGGGGGAAGTTGGTTCCCCTTCAATATCTTTTGACGCTTAATAAGTGAACTAGAAGTTTCAATTTCCAGTCAAATGAGCCCTCTCTGAAGTTTATACGGACATTCCTTCCATAAGAACCATATATGCCCCCAGTGCATAACTTATAACCCTTGCTCTTGAAGACTGTGGGGGGACTGTCCTGCTTAAAAGTATAATTTCCAGAACTTTCAACTACGTTGAACAAAATGGCTATATCAAAATTTTGATTGGATGTGTTTGGGGAAATGGTGGGCGTGGAAGGGGTGTCAGTTTCCTTAGAATCACTTTCGAATATTAAAAAGGGAACTAGCCATTTAAATTTACAATCGAATGAGCCCTTTCTGAAGTTTCTACGAAAACGGTGTCTATACTAAACCTTATATGCTCCAAGGCCATAACTTACAACCCTTTCCCTGACTGCTGTGGGGGAGTTGTCATCCTCAAAGACCTAATTTCCAGAACTTAAAACGACGTTTAATAAAATGGCTATCTCAAAATTTTTATTCGATGTGTTTGGGGAAAAGGTGGGCGTGAGCGGGGGATTAGTTGCCCTCCCATCACTTCCGACTATTAAAAAGGGCTCTAGCCCTTTGAATTTCCAATCGAATGAGCCTTTTTTGAAGTTTCTACGACAATGCTTTCTATAAGAACCTTATATGCCCCCAGGGCATAACTTAAAACCCTTGCCCTGAGGGTTGTGGGGGAGTGTCCTCCTCAAAAACATATTTTCTATCTGGAAATCAACTACGCTGAAAAAATGGTTATCTCAAAATTTTGATTGCATGTGTTTGGGTGAATGATTAGCGTGGGAAGGGGGGGGGGGTAAGTTGCCCTCCAATCATTTTCGACTATTAAAAAGGGCACTAGCCCTTTGAATTTCCAATCGAATGAGCCTTTTTTCAAGTTTCTACGACAACACCTTCTATAAATACCTTATATGCCCCCTGAGCATAACTTAAAACCCTTGCCCCTGAGGGTTGTGGGGGAGTCTCCTACTCAAAAACATATTTTCTATGTGGAAATCAACTACGCTGAACAAAATGGCTATCTCAAAATTGTGATTGGATGTGTTTGGGGGAATGATGGTAGTTGGGGGGGGGGCTAGTTTCCCTCCAATCACTTTCTACTATTAAAAAGGGCACTAGAACTCTCGATTTCCAATTGAATCAGCCCCCTTTGAAGTTTCTACGACGACCACTTCCATATGAAGTGCTCTTTGGAAAAGAAATAAAACATTGGAGCCGTATGGCCTTTATTATAGGCAACGCTATAGCGTTGCCTCTGATTTCTTTTCGTTTTGGGTTTCATTTACTCTTTGACGATAATTTATGGCCGCTTTAAGCTTGAATTGACGTCATTTCTGTTGGCCTTAACTTTCAATATGGCTCCTAACTTTTCCTCGGAAAACTTCTTTTTCTGATTTTTTTAGTTAATTGAAAATGAAAAAGCTGTTCAGTGAAATCGATTAGACAAGCAAGTATGATATGCTTAGACAGAATGTAGGTTGTATAGATATTTTATTTGTATGATTATAGGGACCTGTGAACCTTTTTTTCTTAAAAAAAAATTATGCAAACGCAATATTCTGGTTCAAAGGCTAATTGATGAACTATAGACAAGGGTAAGTACATTGTAATATTTTGAAATAAACATCGAGAGCAGATTCTAGCCTGACCTCATTGTAGGGCCCCATATTCCTCACTCTACACCTTAATAAGACTATCATCAATTTGGCCTATCAAATCGGACCAATGGTCGTAGAATCTTGACAGAAAGCTCTTTCAAACAGATATTACGAATTCTGGTGCCATTTTTAAGATTTTGAAGCGATCAAAAGGTAACAAAGCTACTTCCTTGTCTGGTTTTCCTGACAGGTCACCTTAGAAAAACCATGAGAGTTTCAGTCAAAATAGCTCTTTCAATGAAAAAGATAAAAAAATATTTAAAAACTTTGATTCTGGGGGCAAACTCACTGAAACTACCTGGGCACTATTTAAAAAAAGAACAAACATTGAATGAAAAAAAAAAATTCACATCATGGTTGTGGCGTCAGACGCAATCAGGTTTCAGCGGTAGCTAGCAACCTAGTAAGAGACGATCACGTCCAATGTTAAGAAATATAAAAACCCATAACTCCTAAAAAAAGAATCAGATAAAAAAAATGCCCCATTAGAACCGCCTTGTCCGAAAACCCTATATAGGAAACTTTCTATTCCTTGCCTTGAACAGCAAGGGAAATGTATTGGCTTGAAAATCAAGAAACGTGGCAGCTACTACAGCAACAGCATCTTTTTTTTCTTTTTTCTTTTTTTTCACAGATAGCTTGGCACTGGAACATCGTCGAAAGTTTTTCAATGGCTCATTTTAAAGGAAATTAATGTGTTTAAAAACCTTTTGTAAATAAAACAAATTATTTTTAAAATAGAATAAATTTGTTTACTAAAAACTGCATATTTCATGTTAAAGATTGATCAATGACGTCATAATCGTAAGATGTAGCCAGGTCGTCTCTTAATATTCCAGTTAAGAAAAAGCAATAGGCTTTTTGCTGTTTGTAATTTCACGTCAGAAAAATATTATATCAAGGATCGGTAGAGTTTAATATAAACGGGGATTAGGTAAATTACATCGGTATCATGGCTGTAGAAATAGCTGTAACCTAGTAAAGAGCAAACCACGGCATACAGTAATCCGGATTGCAGCGGTAGCTAGCAGCCTTGTAAGAGACGATCACGTCCAATACTAAGAAACACAATAACCCATAACTCCTAAAAATAATGTCAAATCGAAACACAAAGTACACTAATAGGACTGCCTTGTCTGAAACTCTTATTTAGGAAACTTACAGTCTCTTGGCTTGAACAACAAAGAAAATATGTTGGCTTGAAAAACAAGAAACGCGACTTGAACTACGATATACGACATCAACGGTGACTGACATAAATCAATCAGAAATACATTCAAATCCAATACATTCTTTCTAATACTTTTCCTGTGTCCTCTTGATTTTTTTTTACATGTAATGGGACAAGTGAAAGGATGATAATCAATTAAACTAATTAAGCATTTAAAAATAATTTAAGAGATATCTCCACATTTTGCTACTTGATCATTTAAATTAGGATATTTATTTCAAAAAATTGCTATCACAAGCCCTAATGGAACAAACTTGAATTTCAGAGTTAATAAATAAAAATAATGTAATCCTAAAGGATAAGCTGCACTAACAGTCTTTAATCAGAGCATGAATCTAAAAGTCTTATCACTTATGTACTTATTTTTTTCTTCTTAATTAAGCTATCAAGGTCAAAATTTGACAAAGAAGGTTAGATCTGATAAAAAGTGGTCATCTTTACAATGCTATGTTTACTAGTAAATTTTGCAGATAAATGTAATATAGGCTAGTACTAGTTTTTAGAAATTAATTAAAAAAAAACTTTCCGAAAAATAAGTCTTTCAAAGAAAAGTAAAGGCCATTTTAAACTTAAGCTCAGGAGATATGAATACCTGTTAAAATTCAGACTCAAACGATCAGAAATTACTATTAAAGAATAAATGAAACCCAAAATGAACAGAAATTAAATATACAATTATAGCAAAAAACATACAACAAGTAATAATATAAATGAATAAATAGATTTTAAAGCGAGTAATGCTTAGATTGAATATGAAAATTAAGCTTAAAACGAAAAAAATAGTTTGCTATTAAAGTATAAATGAAACTTAAAACGAACAGAAATTAAATAAACAATCAATGCGAACAAACATACAATATATATTAATGTAAATGAATAAATAAATCTTAAAACGAGTGAAACTTAAATTGAATATGCAAATCAAGTTTGAGTCGAATAAAAATAATTACAAACAAGAGTTTGGGTATCGCCTCGCTGCAGAAGCCTAAAACATACTGCGTCATTGGTGCCTTACTGAAAACTATATGAGTCTTGAACTGTCTTGGAAAGTATAAACAAAATCAAAATGAATATTAGATATATAATCATATTAATTGTTGAAAGATCCATCAGTTCAAGATTTTTTTTCACTGTAATTTTTATTTTCATTTTCAATGCTGTAAGAACTGGAAAAGAATAAATTTTTAATATAAGAGTAATTCGTTTTCATTGAAGTGCCAATGACGCAGAAGGCTTTAGGTTTTTGCAGTTAAAGAAGGGGGCAGTATCCAAATTTTGTTTTGTAGTGAAACTATATTTGTCTTGATCAATCTTGGAAAGAATTAATAAATTAAACTGAATATTTGATGTATAATGATATTAATTGCTGAAAGCTCATCAGTTCAAAATTTTACTGTAATTTTGATATTTATTTTCAAAATTAAGTACAAAAAAGTAAAATAAAATAGTTTAATTAACGCAATCTTGCGATAGTTAAGTAAATTATATTACTTTAGACTACGTTAGGGGGGATCCCCCTCACCCCTCCCCTGGATCCGCCACTGCCTTACACTCTCTGTTTCTTTCCTTGTTAGGGAGGAGAGCAGATGCCTAATAGGTGTGGGTTAATACAAAAAACATTCTAACTCTCATTTGGCCTTCAGGTATAAACAGAATTAGTTCAAAGGGAGGGGTGGGGAAAAGGGCGTGAGGGGAGTATTTGCCCTTCGATCGATTTTGACTCGTAAGAGCTGGACTAGAACTTCCAATTTCCAATCAAATGAGCCCTCTCTAAAGTTTATTGAGCCCTCTCCGAGAATCTCTTCCTGCCCCCGGGCCCTGGGGGTTTTTTTCGACGCCAGAGTTTTGTTACTGAACCTTTCAGCTATTTTTAACAAATGTTTATCTGATGCGTTTAGGGCGTGGAGGAGGGGGGGGGGGCTATTTGCCCTCAAATCTCTTTTGACTCTTAAAAAGTGAACAAGAACTTTCAATTTCCAATCAAATGAGCCCTCTCTAAAGTTTATACGAGTATCCCTTCCATAAAAAATAATATGAAGGATTTGGAGAATCTTTAAATTACAACCCCTGTCCTGAGGGCTGTGGGGGAGTTCTCATTCTCAAAGACCTAATTTCCAGACCTTAAAACTATGTTTAATAAAATGGCTGTCTCAAAATTTTGATTGGATGTGTTTGGGGAAAAGGTGGGCGTGAGTGTCGGGGGTTATTTGCCGTCAAATGACTTTCGGCTATTAAAAAGGGCACTAGCCCTTTGAATTTCCAATCTAATGAGCCTTTTTTGAAGTTTCTACGACACCGCCTTCTATAAAAACCTTATATGCCCCCAGGGTATAACTTAAAAACCCTTGCCTTGAGGGTTGTAGGGGAGTGTCCTCCTAAAAAACATACGTTCTATCTGAAAATCAACTACGTTGAACAAAATAGCTATCTCAAAATTTTGATTGGATGTGTTTGGGGGAATGATGGGCGTGGGGGGAGGGCTAGTTGCCCTCCAATCACTTTCGACTATTAAAAAGGGCACTAGCACTTTGAATTTCCAATCGAATGGGCCTTTTTTGAAGTTTCTACGACAACGCCTTCTATAAAAACCTTAAATGCCCCCAGGGCATAACTTAAAACCCTTGCCCTGAGGGTTTTGAGGGATTTTCCTCCTAAAAACATATTTTTTATGAAAATCAACTACGCTGAACAAAATGGCTATCTCAAAATATTGATTGGATGTGTTTGGGGGAATGATGGGCGTGGGGGGGGGCTAGTCACCCTCCAATCACTTTCGACTATTAAAAAGGGCACTATCCCTTTGAATTTCCAATCGAATGAGCCTTTTTTAAGTTTCTACGACAACGCCTTCTATAAAAACCTTATATTCCCCCAGGGCATAACTTAAAACCCTTGCCTTGAAGGTTGTGGGGGAGTCTCCTCCTCAAAAACATATATTCTATCTGGAAATCAACTACGCTGAACAAAATGGCTATCTCAATATTTCGATTGGATGTGTTTGGGAAAATGATGAGCTTCGGGGGGGGGGGGGGG